>JAUTBX010125428.1:0-10494 GCA_032361465.1 Lepetodrilus tevnianus | reverse complement strand
TAATTTTTATGGTACCAAAAATAAATCAATTTAGACAAGCTAACAATTTGCCAGCATTAATGTACTGGAATGAGCCGTGATTAGAAATCTGAAATAAACAACAATAACGTAACTGGAAGCAGTAAAACATCATGAATATTTACAGCACATTATTGAAGAATAATCCTAGCAAGTAAGCAGTACTTTTATGTGAGCAATCATTAAACATTTTTATAATTATTACAGAATTATTATGCACCTTTTTACAAGGCTGAGCACTTAATGCACATATATGACGACCAACTCCATCAATAGTAATCGAAACACGCCGTATAATCGTCCTTGTGAACTGAAGCAATTAATGATGATCAATAGTTGTCTAATTGTTATAAATATTGACATTAGTCGGGTAGTTAGTTGGTTGTTATTAGGCTACATGGATACAAGAGCTTGTGCTCAGTGATCGCGCTTCAAATCTGATCCAATACACCGATAGAGTGCCTTTGAGCTGACCAGATTTTACACACAAAAGAAATTGGGGTTTATTCCAGATTTCAAGATTATTTCACTTAATATATCAACGCTTGTCATTAAATTTACTATTAATCAATAGTTTGAAAAGGCATCATATAATTTCATAATAGTCTGAATAAAATATATAATAATATTAATATACAATAATAAAATATCGTGAGTGATTATGGAGTTTAACTTCGCTACAGGAATCTTTCCCCCATTTGCGATGATAAATAAAAATAATAACATAAAACATAAAACTTAAAACATAAAACTAAAACATAAATAAAATAATTGTTATGTTATATTATGGACTGAAATATATATAGTTTTTTTTAGTTTTTTTACACTGTCAATAAGATTGAGTAATAGTGGTTGTTGTTGTTAGAAGTTACTTATAGAAGCAAGTATATACATCAGTCAGCGATAACGTCAGCGATAACGTCAGCGATAACGTCAGTGATAAAGCCACAATAAAGTCAGTGATAAAGTCAGTGATATGGTCTGACAAAGGTAAGTACGGAGGTTTATAACACACAGTAATGAGATTACAGATACACGGATTCCAGCGATGTTATTGAGGAAGCTCAATTAGAGAGATACAATAAGCGTGGCTGACATCTCTACCTCGTCCGAGTCGGAAACGGCGCCATAGAATGTCGGCACTTCCAGCAGTGATCTCGATCTGTGGAACCCGGGTCTGAGCTCACACTTAATACAAGAATAAAACACTAAATCATTCAAGTGACAGTTACAATACAGCTTAATCATTCCGCGGTTCATGGAACAATTAATTAATTCAATATGATTAACTATTGGCTTATGGCACACATTGAGATTACACGTAGTCAATAATAAAAACAAAGATTATACAATGTCATAACATGGATTAGTTTTGGTGGATGCTCTGAATTAGAAAATTAATTTCTTTATTATTTACTCTGTGTGGATATATATATCAGCCATGATATTATATAAAAAAGTATGGCCATTGTATTATAATAGTATTCATCAAGTACCTTGCGAAAAAGTTCTTGTTAAATCCAATACATAATTTTCGTTAAATTCTACGCAAAGTTTGCGTTATTCAATAAAAAGTCTGAGACAAAGGCCAGACACAAATTCGAAGGAACTAATTCGATTGTTTGCATGCTTCATTATTCACGTCGTGGAATAAACTTGAAGGCACAGGAAAAAAGAATACCTTAACACAACTCTACCATGCATAACTTGGAAGGCATTCATCAACTGAATCAGCTTCACAAAGAAATCATAGCAGAATAATAAACACCAGCCTTATTTACAAAAGCCAAGATAGAAACACTAGAACTATTTTTTAAATTTGAACCAACTTCACAAAGAAATCATAGCAGAATAATAAACGTCAGCCTTATTTACAAAAGCAGAAATAGAAACACTAGTTTTTTTGTGTGCTTATGAAACATTTCACAGCAACGTTAAATTAAGGGACACATCAATCAACTGTTGAGCTGTAGCAACTTTGTGCAACTTCCCCAACAGTACTAGCTGTTGGTGAAGCTGGTGACCAGGGTACCGTTTCACGAAGCTCTCGTATCTACTAAGAGACCATAGCGCTCTCATGCTGAGCTCTAATACCTGGCAAATGGGCACTTACGAGGACGCAAGTCTCGATGGATAAGAGATTTTAGAGGAGACTATATCATAGTGGGTAAGAGAGCTTCGTGAAAGGGTATCCAGTGACGTCATGCTCCTATGTAAGTTGTATGAATGTATGTCAGCAGGGCTGTTATACTTTATCTAACCGCAGATAGTGTCAACACAGGCCAAAGTGAACATAGATACTCAGATATCCATGTCTGTGCCCTACAGCTATCTTTAACCTTGTCCTTGACTGGGTTCACCACTCACTGCTGAACAGGGCATCTTTGGTCATCTCCAGAAAGGGGGTTATACACCAAGTTAGAAAAAATATATTGTCTTCAATATGATTTTATATCTTTCAGGTATAATACTGTATATATGTAAAGTAAACCAGTCATGTTATTTCTAAAAAAATCTTTACAATTTATTGTATTTTTATTTGTATATAAATTGTGGTTTAGAACCGCTTTAAACATGGCATTTACAACATGGCAGTTTGATTTGAAATATTTGCACATATTTCATGTTCTCTGCAGTTTTATTTGTTTAAATATTCAAATATTTTCCTAATTCATATTTAGATAATTTACTTTAAATAAATCTACATAATCATAAAAATGCAATGCTTTTAGTTTTATGAAAACGACAGGTAGTGTTATGGCTACCCGATTTCATGGATTGCATCATAAACTATATTATCAATATTTTCTATATTAATGATACTGGTATCTTCTCCATTTACATAAATGGAACATGGCAAGTTCTGTAATACACCACCAGACTAACATTAGCCATACGTCTCCACAGGGCATTCAGCGGGAAGTTATCTTACGAGATTAATTCCAATCATACGTAAAATCCGGATCTAAATGTACATATGGACGTGCACATGTCATTTTGACATTTATATCCAATTTACTCGCTTCAATTCCGCAATAAATTCTGAGAACCTGTAATATTATCATCGTCTCCAATTTGAGCGACTTGCTGAATAATAAACGCAAGTTGGCGCAATTTAATGTATTGGTACGATCTGGTATACGATATAATATATAACAATTCAATATACGATATAACTGAATAATCTCAATCTACTCTATAATGAAGGACATGTTCCATAAAAGCTCAACCTTGTACATATAGATGTAATAACACAATCTCACGTATTCTGTAACATTTCAAACATCTCGTAATGACAATTTGACAACTCCATAACAACGTTATCTCATATACTCCGTAATGGTATGAACTCGTATAGTCTTATTGCATGAGCTGATATATACCTTATTACAACACGATTTAACGTCACTCTTATTACTTCTCACATATACTATTAGGTGATACTGAATATAATCCATTCTCTATCTATACAACATACGATTCATCTGCAATAAGATTTACTCCAAATGTGAAAACAACAATTTACCAATTCTCTATCTATACCAAAATGCTTAATCTGCAACAAGATTGAAATTAAAAATGGAAATCTAAACACAACAATTTATATAAATTGTTAGTGGAGACAATACGAGATGAACTGGGACCTATTGTATATATCTACTACCACCCTAGATATGCTAGATGACCAGAACTACTTTGTAGGTAGTTATAAAGTATTCACCTTGCAAATTACAGTCAAAATTACACTCGAAACAAATTTACCACAAATTACATTCAATTCTACTAATAGTTAGTCTATATTTCAGGAGCAATTTGCTGGATGGATCCCACATCAAATATGCAAGTATTGTGCATTAGGCCACCGTTTTATGAAAAAGTCGTACTGTAGTCTTATGAAAGGGCCACACTGTACTCTTGGCTTAAATCATGGAGAATGCTATCCTCTTACAATAACATGAAATGACGTGAACCTCAATTTAGTCCCCACCACAGGGGGTATAATTCCTAGGATATTTAATCAAAGATTTTCAGAAGGTAACATTTCTTGTGACACCGGTATGACACCATTTCGTGTAATGCAGACCTGTGAAAAATTGTGTATACTTCTTTCTATTCAAGAATTTATTTAACAAATGGACTGCTGTCTGCAGCCACTAGGAGTGATGCCACAAGGGAACTATCCTGATATTTCTTTATCAAGAATGTATTTACTACGTAGACCGGTGTCGGCGGGCACTAGGTGAGATGGGACTAAGGAAGTGCCCCGACACTGAGTTGTGCGTCACCAGACTGCCGCTCTCCTGCGATGTGACGGAGGAACCGGCCGAGCCATCACAAGGCAATCATTACTCACACAGATGCCGCGGCTTTCTACGATATTCAATAAGAATATTAACACAGTGAGCAGGGTGGTTCGGCCCCGGTGTGATCCCAGTAGTATTAACTCCACGAGGTCAATAAAGACAATATGAACTCTCGGGATAAGATTTCTTCCGACGGAATGTTGCGCAGAATAAGTGCAGGTAATGGTGAGCCGCCACCAGCATGATAAGAGTATATTCCTACTATTCCTATGTCAGTATTCAACATAGTGAGAACCAGATGGTATTTGGACGCTGATCAATATAGTATTATTTACCAGAAATGTTTGACGTACATATATGTGTGTCATACAAGATTTATGGCATTTGCTATACAATTGCAGTATATAGTAAAATGAGCGATAAATTTCAGTATTTCCATTAATGAAAGTATATGAAAGTTGAATTTATTAAAAGAAAAATTAGAATTTGAATTTAAAAGAACTAATGATGATTATGAGTATGGTGGGCTCAATACAAAAACAGGGAACACCTAATTATTATTCAATACATATATGATTTTGATTAAATTATTGGTTTATGTTTACACCGGGAATATTTCACACATACATATATTACGAAAATTATACTATTATTAATGCTGTGAATGACATATTGCTACATATTGGTGACAATGAGTGACATATTGTGATTGTGATGAGTGAGATACGGGTACACGTACAGTGGTGGGGGCGTCGCCCTCGGACTCTGTATCCGTGAAGGATGTGATTCGGACCCGTAGCATGCATCCTCGACGCCGCACGATCACCGGAACGTCCTCCTCGTAAACCGTGGACTCGCACAGCTTCAGTTCATACGGTTTGCTCTGGTACCTCGAGTCCTCGGAACTCCCGTAGTGAGACATGACTGATGTTGAACCGGCTATCCGGCCGGACTTACTCCTGCATTACGGCAACGATGTGTTCTCCACACCGGGTGTCATGACCTACGTCTTCTGTTTACCTCCTGTCATGGTCCCGACCGAAAATATATCGCTTGTACGTCTTTAAGTCAGCATCTCGAAATTGAAGCCTGGAACTCCACCAATGCTCATGGTTCTCGGCGGAAAGTGTTTGTATAATCCATAAGTTATGCCCACGTTTCAAATGGCACGATCCTGTCGGGGTAAACGGAGACGATGGAAGGAACGTCTATCGGAGTCGGCAATGGTCATGTTGCATCTCGCGTGAAACTGTTTTGAATCCGCACGATATTCAGTCAGCCACACTCCCCGTAGGAGTTAATCAATAGATAGACCAATGTTATTGGTGTGTGTGTGGGTGAGCGAGATGCCAGGCTACCGCACGCGCAGAGACGTAACCCAGTCTAGGAGCGCATCGCCAGAAAGCAAGTCGTGCACCTACCCACGTCACATGTCGTGGTTTCTTTACCGATTCAACTTCCGTCATTCGGCATTTACGTAAGCCGTGTTCAGTCCGAGTCTACTTGATTCTTGTTACCTTAGTCTGGTGGATTGTTTCAGCTTACGTCAGTGAGGTATGAGGGATGATGATGCACATTAGAAGACACAGACAGACAGACAGACACTGGAGCTCCTGGCAGATAGTTCTAGTCTGTAGCAACACACTTCAGTGAATATCGCTGATAACTGGCTGCCTGATCTGACCAGCCATGCACATGTACCAGGATCTGCCTGAGTTCATCTCAATCATAACACTACTCACAAGCAGTCAGCCAGCCTCCGAGATCGTCAGATCCCCACTACTACCTACAGTGGCAGGCCATCGCAGACGAGACAAATATCGACATCTACATCTACAGGAAGCCCACAGCTCCGAGCAGCCGAGGATCCTGCATTCATAAAACTCCCAACTTCCTTAAGGTTGTCGTGACAAAACAGTCACCCGCAGCTAAAGGGTTAACAGTTGTATGGATCACAATTCCACCTACACGCAGAATATACGTACGCGCTGAATACCGCACTGAAACACAAACACTCTGAGCGGCTTCCAATAACTAGGTTCGTGTAAAAATCGGTAAAATCGGTAACGTGTCTCAGTAGAGTTTTTTTAACATTCCTTCCACGAGCTAATGTCTGGAAGGTAAACAAATGAGGCTGGTGTGTGCAGATCAAATCAAAGCCAGCTGACTGCCGCGGCAGATTCTCCACTGCCAACAGTAAACATGGTCACCTGCTACCCTGCTGTACAGCAGACCCTATCCCAGACTCTCTCAGCGCTGTATAAACAAATCCACTAGCAGCAGGTCCGCTGACCATCTAGCCCTTGTTAGCAACTCACTGTACGCTCCATTAAACAATCAGTCCACTGAATGTCCCGCGAGTCACACTCACTGTTCTCGCACTGTATTGATTCCTATTTCTTGGTCGTCAACCCCCCCAGCGATGTAAATATGACAATATATAATGAATATATCTACAAACACGAGAGTGTCGGATGTGGGTCTACTGTGCTGGCCTCGTAACACTGACGTAGGAAGTCGATCGGGCGTGAAAGCATCATTGTCTGTGTCAATGTACAAACAGTGTTGATATGGTAATGAATACACGACCCACGTCAAATGATGAATCCTTATACGAGTCACTGATGACGATAATGTTCTGACGGCGGTTTCGTGCCACTCATTATCTCAATTGCGTCTACGTACAGAAAAAAAAATCTATTATCAAAAGAGCAATTTTGCAAGTTGTCTAGTGACCTTCACACTTGGTTTGTGTGTGCACCCAACACATTTACAGTGGTCTGATTAGGTGGGTGTCATTGAGGCCTCGGTAGCTATAGACAGGGATCATCCAGGATGTCACCATACCCAGGCTTCACACAAAAACACGGAATGCTTTGTACAGGATGTTACACGAGATAATCCTAGGTTGCGAGACTACAAACTGCCTTCACGGACGAATCCCGATACTAAGACCGCGATGTCGGAGAATGACGACAGCAAATATAAACTGAAGAGATAAATGACGACAGCAAATAGAAACCGAAGAGATAGATGACCACAGCAAATAGAAACCGAATACATGAAGCATCATTTACATAAACACATATCATCATTCAGGGCTAATCATTATCTTCATGTAGCGTGAGTGTGTTTGTATGTCAAAGGCTTCTAGAGATCTGGGTCCTGTGTTGTACAGGGCAAGCATATAGTGATACCAGAGTTGTAACTCTCTACATCTGAGTCGTAAACCCTGCGTCGCCTATGGGTGAGATATTCCCACTGTGATGTAAACCATTAATTCAATAAAATCATGTAAACATACGAGTCATAACTCCCTATTGATATATATCATACGAGAGTTTTAACTCCCTATTCATGTAAACATACGAAAGCCGTAACTCCCCCGTATACATGTGTATACGACTTTCATAGCTCTCAGATCATTCTTTAGAATATATCCCAGGTCGTTGCCCATTCTGAACAGACCATTTGACATGATTATGATAAAACCACGTTGTATACAGCTCTAAGAGTACCATAGGTGTACAAAAGACATACATCTAAATTACAAATACATTCAATATGTGGCGAGATATGATAAATATCTTTCCGACATGCATCAGCCTATAGCATTGATAAGCACAGTGCAAACACTATACAGGCTAGCGATACTCTGTATCAGTGTTAACCCCTGTAGTTCTAAACACCAGTATTTACATTTAAAATAATTGATTTACATCATTGCATCACCAAAAAAATCAAACATCCTGAAGTGCAACAAGCATCTCTTATTTACAGAAATTAATAATAATAATCATGGAAAAGAAACTAGAACAATATGTATTTACCAGACACTAAGATAAAACAATCCTATAATTATTATGTTTAGCAAAAGAAAAAAAAAGAAAATATTAGACATGTATATACTAGTATGTTCATATCAGCAAACTACTAGTTTTACATTACATGAGTCACCAGCCTTGACCTAGGGTGACACTTGATATGACTATTAGCATACTCTATTGTTTGTAGTTCGAATGTATCGGGTTTCTTTTCATGGAATGTTCATAAAAATAAATACTTTGTATTCTAACTTTTTTTATTGACCTAAAATCTTTACGTTTACGGTAACCCCCCTGGCTGAGACCAGTAGGAGCATCTTATATATCACTCAGCTACACTATTGCAATACTAGTTTACTACTATTACAATCCGGATGTACTACTAGTTTACTACTATTACAATCCGGATGTACTACTAGCTTATTACTATTACAACCAGATGCAATACTAGCTTATTACTATTACAAACAGATGCAATACTAGCTTATTACTATAACCCTGCATGTAGCATGAGACAGAGCAACTTTAGTATTTACATTTTTCTTGGCAATACAAGTTGGTAAAATAAACAAAATGCTTTATTCCTCCAAAATGTTTACCTCATCACCAGTTATTTTACTGCTTATTTTTCATAAAATTCTCACTAACATTTTAGCCACGTCTTGCATTCAACATTGCGATGAAAAGACTCCACATCCAGGAAACGATCAACATTTAAGTGGAGCATTTGATCATCCAGTAGATATGTATCGCCGTAGTCGGCTCTACTTATTGTACAAGTGCACGTACACAAAACACCCGACATGGACATTATTGTCCACCTGTATGGCCATGGAAGACCATGTTCCTACATTAAGATCGTATCACTTCCTCCACCACTACAATCAACATCAAACCAGATCGCATAGACGCACTCTTGCGTAAGTTATTACACACAGGTGGCATTTATCATGCTTATTGAGGATCACATTGTAACCAGCGTTGTTGACACATCTACAGGCTGTCACTCTAGCCGTCCGTACCACCAAGTTTAAATGTATATTGACATTGTACAAGTCAAGCCAGGACGACCAATCATGTCTCTTTCATCAATAATACGCATAGCTTCCAGTGCTCACACATGCTAAATGTTTTTACTGGTTGCAATAGAAACGATCACAATCAATATTCCTATTGGCATGGTTTTTTTTCTTCTTTAATTACATTTTCAGGATATTAGAGTTCCAGTACAGGTTAACAAAAGTCAAATTTCAATTACTTATTAAAATATACGACAGTAGAGACCGCCAAGCAAGCTGTAACTTTGAACACTGGCAAAATACTAATATTACACACAGACATTGTCGGTATTTGTTTAGCTGATAATTCCAATTGATTTGAACATTCGTAGCTGATTAGGTTTCTATTCGGTTTCCCATTACAACTGTCAATGAGCTTATAAGCATGGCTTACGTTAAATACTGACACAAGAATGAATGAATTATTGTTTTACGTCAAAGAACTTGTGTTGATAACTTAATGTCGATCAGGGACCAGTATGTTTATCGTGACAATAAGTTCTGGTAAAATCTCCACAACTGGCAGTGGTAAAAGATGTCACACGCCGACCACACTTATGCAAACCAGCCATTACTCAATCTGTCAAGCTGCACAATGCAAACAGCTTTATTTTAATCCTTCATGTGTTATGCAGACCAAGTCATCGACATTTATGCCTGGACACATCCAGCGAAAATAATTGGACATAAATCACGGTCATCGTAGTTGACATTCTCCCTGGCAAACTATCTCTGATTTGTACGATTCCGCACGCAGGCCTACCAGCGACAGGCCGTCACCCAGACTGATGTAGTCTCTTACTAGCCGTCTATGGAGATCCCACACGCCTGCCATGTTTCCTAACTGCCTGTTTAACCTTCTCCAGACAGAAGACAACTGGAGATGCCCAATAGAAAGCTGAGTGTCATTGATTTAGCAGGGTGGAGGTGCAATGATGTGGCTACTGTGTGGTGATCACTCTGGTTGACATACAGCATGACCTACTGATCCAGTTGAACTGACTTTCTCGCATCTGTCAAAACAATCTACCAATGAGATCATAACTGACTTTATACAATGACATCATTGTATTTGCATCGCCAACCATCAACCAGAGAAACATGTATAATGGATTTTATTTTTTGTCCAATTCAAAATCAATATCATTATCAAACAAAATCAATATCAATATAATACAAAACAAATTTCTATAAGCTCTGAAACTGATGATTCCTATGATTCTTCATGGTCTTTACCACAACAATGCTTTTCAGAATACAATAAACATAGACAAGTTACACTCCAATCTA
>JAUTBX010125427.1:6679-20515 GCA_032361465.1 Lepetodrilus tevnianus | reverse complement strand
ATTCGTTCCCAGTAAAAACCGTCCGGATAGCGAGGGAACCGGTTATCTGACGTCCGGTTATACGGGGGTCGACTGTACAACATAAACACTTCTATAATGTATAGACTTCATAAACTACTTCTATGTTTTATAGACAACATACTTATATAATACTAAGACTCAGTGTTCGAATTAATAGGGGGTCCGGGGGTCATTTGAAAATCTGCAACTACTTCTATGTTTTATAGACAACATACTTATATAATACTAAGACTCGGTGTTCAAATTAATAGGGGGTCCGGGGGTCATTTGAAAATCTGCAATGTGTGACCTGAAAATTACAGATTTCAACACGATTGGGCCTATGAAGAATGACCCCCTTATTATTTTATTTATTTCGAATACTGAGACTAGTACATAGTACTACTTACCCATGGTTTATACACGAAGGCCAGGATGCCTACTGTGATTTCACACACAAATATAAATCCCAAGCACACCATAAACTGAAACAAAACAAAAAGTTACAATTATTACTTGAATAAATACTGATAAACCTATTTAAAACATCCTTGTTCAGGGCAGAGCTAAATAGTATATTTTAGCTACGCTAGTTCACGGCATAGTCCATTGTAAATATTACACTATATATAATATATAACAACATAAATATATTTCATGATGATATCTGTTATGGTAATCTGGGCCTGTATTCTCAAACCTTCTTAGCTAAGAACTTCTTAGCGAGAAAAGATCTCTTTAAGAAATTAACATATGGTAAGCAGAAAACCAGTTAGGCAAATTCTTAGTACTGACGAACTTCTTTGAACTTACGAAGTTTCGAGAATACGGGCCCTGTATCCTATACCGATCAAAGTATTAATCATTAACTGAAGTTAAATGCAGAATTAGTGTGTACAAATATTCATACATGTATTTACAATTCCTAGACTATCTGGGAATTGTCAATGGACTACAAAACAAACAAAATTTCCGATAGAAGGAGTTATTAAAGTAGGTCTGACACTGGGAAATACTAATCTGGTTTGAGACGTTTTGGCTGCTGGCTATACTTTGTTGTTTGTGTCCAGTCGGTTTTGTGGTCCATGCCTTTACCGAGTAAAGAGTTGAATTTAAGCCAAAGGTCGACAAAGTTTTGTGGGTGATAATGCTACAGAACAAAACTGCCAGACAGTCAGGAAATGCTAACATTTACTTCAGTCTGAGTGACAAATGTGACGTACAAATAACCACTCTCATGTTAATAGTTTTTGTAGCAATAACTATAGCATACCGGTAGATATCGTAATGTTATACCATTGAATATTCTCATAGATGAATATTGGTTTATTCATAGATGAAATTAATTGATTCAATATACAACTTGTGAATGTGATACTAGAATATGATATAGAATTTAATAACCACACTATGAGTTCAGACCATAAAACCTTTTTAGAAAATTTAAACTTTATTAATCAATATTAAATGAACCTTTTTCAGAAAACACAAAATTATCATTTTAAATAACTCTAAATGATAATGTAAACTTTTATTGTTTAATTGTTTTGTTTTAGATGTTGGTGGGTGGGAATAACAAACAAACAAACAATTTTATTTATAGTGAATTTTGGAGCTACACATATTGCCGTCCACTTCCACTAGACCAGTATTGATTCGCTGTTTATATACACACGATTTTACATTACCGGTACTTCTGTGTTTGTTTCATAGACTTAGCTGCCAATAATAACACAGAATGGTGTTTAGAATTTCAATTATAAAATATTCCACATAAAAATATAAGAGATGCTATTGTTGACTGTATTGTGTGTTGTGTGTTGTTCTGTGTATTCAACTATGACGTGAGTATTTAAGACATGGAAACAATGTAAACTTTCTATATTTATGCTACATATCAAGCAGGAATTTTCTTAAATTAAGTTGCTTTTTAATTAAAAAAATAAATATTGTTAGTATTACAAATCTATGGGAAAATATACTTTTCTAATTTCAAAATCTTAAACAAGCACATCACACATAGCAAAGACACTTTAATTTATTATCAAATTTGTAACATAAATATACTTTCAGCAATTTCAACCCTATTTGTAAATATCACATAAATACATTGTACATACACTAACAATAAGAAGGACAAGGTTTAAAATAAGTACCACGCATTTCATGACAGACACGCAGTGTAAATCCTCATGAATGAATGTCATGATGTGTAAACATGGCCGTCTATCCCGTTATCTTGACTAATATAACATGGGAGTAATCTTGTATTTCAAAAGTAAGATGACGTTGGTATGAGCATAGAGACACACCCTTTAGTGGCTTTGTGGGGTTTAATAATAAATGTGATTTTTATGAAATAAGTTCGGATTTGTATAAAAATATCTTTATTTCGATATTTTGTGTGATTGATGTCCTAAAATTTGTGATTTTATTTTTCTGATGTATTCCCCCCCACAGAATGTATGACACAGGAGAGTGAGTAACTAAGTTTGCATGCATGAGTGAGTGATTGAGTGAGTGGGTACCAGTGAGTGAGAGTCAGTGTTTGTGTGAGCGAGTAGTGTTTTTTCCACAGTATTTCAGTGACATCACAGTAATGTGTGTCTAACAGGACTTTGTTGATCTTGGGATTTGAGTCAGACTTCTCTGAATGTTAGTCCAACGCTCTACCAACTTGGCCAAAGAGCCACAACAAGTAGGAGCATTTTACATCACACACGGATACATTCTGCCCTTCCACATGGTGATTCGTCCTCAAGTCACTAATCCAGTCACTATAGGAATTCTCTGCGTGACATTTCAGAGAGGACATCTCACCAGAAATAACATCAATACACGGGCGCCATTTGTAACTGGATCATCTTGGGATTCGGACTGTTAATCTAACCATCTACTGAACTCCACCAGTTCAAACTACAAGGAGAATGTTATATCATACCTATACTAGCTCCATTTGAAAGATTTGTCAAGCATCAAATGATTTGTAATGGTATTTATGGTATGATTTTGGTCTATCAACAATTAACCCATCATGAGCTGTCGATCTCTGAATACACTTACACTTAAAGTTGGGTATAAGTGAATGTTTTGTGTTACAAATTTCTGACAAATATATAGCTTTAACCCTCTCCCTACTGGATTAGTCACAAGCACTACTCTTTAGGGCATTTCTGGCTGCCTCCAGCATGGAGAGAGTTAAGCAAGGCAAACATAACATCACACATGTAACAACAATGCATCCAGTTATAAATAATACATTTACATGTATGATGAAACGACATGCTAGTAGATATAACCTTAGATAATGTCTTAGTCTGTACACTATTATCTATTTACATCTGATATGTCACAAAGCTGAAATATACCCCTCATATTCAATGTGTATGTGCTTTGAGCATGCCCCTGTGAGGTGTGGAGGTAATGAGCCATATAATATAGCCTGGTGTGATATAGGCTAAATTGCTCCTACTGGTCTTGGCCAACAGGGTTACCCCAGGCTCAGTCGGTAGAGCGTTGGGACTCGCAGTCCATCAATTCGGGTTCGATTCACAGGAAAGCAATTGTCCTGTTTCGTAAAAATCTTTACCCTCTCCCTGCTGGATTAGGCAAAAATCACTGCTCATTAGGGCATATTTCGGTTGCCTTCAGCAGGGAGAGGGTTAAAGCTTGACAAATAATTCAAAGAAGCCGAACTTGGTGGTAGGTGGACACTCACGCCACAGAGTAGACATGTGTTCTCCCTGAGCGCGCCGATGCAGCCGCAGAAGCTGATGCAGGTCATGACGAGGCCGACGATGATGAAGATGAGCGCAGGCTCCACCGTCACGTTGGTCAGTTTGCCGATGTTCTGGAACATGTCCTTCTCCGCCCACGCCCAGATGCCGATACCGCATACTGCTCCACCAATCAGCTGTCAGAGAGACAAAACAGACACGTGCAATAATATATGAAGGCCTTAGGCGTAGTGATTTTTGAGAATTTTTTCTTTTCTATTTTATGATTTACTGACAGCCGTATAGCAATACATATCATATCGGATTTGTTCCATCAATACACAGACCTACTGCTCCACCAATCAGCTGTTGGATAAAAAGAAACCCAGACACGTGCAACAATATATGATGGCGATAATTGTGATTTTAGATTTACACTAGTGTGTCAAATATATATTATGTAAATATAAAGTAAAATGTCAAGGTCATACATTCACAAATGTCAATACATTAATAAACATTAAAAAATCGGATAAAATTTTAATAAATATTTGGACAATTTATACATTTTCAACATCGCTTGTCTTTAGTGAAGGTACAATTTTGAAACGAGGAACTCTTCAGTAGAAAGTACAGAATTGACAAGATCTGGGTTATTGCTTCTGTGGAACCCACACAGTATTGACTACACTAAACTGATTACCGATCCAATTTGCTCTGCACACAATTTGGAAGTGGTCAGAATGACAATAGATCGCAATTGTGTAGATTATTGCCACTGAATGGTGAATGCCCCTTTTAATTTAGTAACTCAGAATATTATGTCATACTGTAACAACTGTTGCCATTATAAATAAAAAATATCTATTGATAACAAATTGGATATGAAGAATATGTACGATGCCCTGCTGAAGGCGACTTAAGTTGCCCAATCACATGCAGAAATAGAACACTTTGATTTTATTCAGCAGGGAGAAGGTTAACTCCCTGCTGGATTTGACACTGATTTGACACGATTATTCTTAAAACTCCAAATTGAAACGATTCCTGTAGTGACATTAAACTCCATATTCACTCACTCACCAAATTGAAACATTGAAAATTTACTAAGTTCTCAATAAATTAAGATTTCAGACGGAAAGCGATTTAGTTGTTCCAGCTATCATCAATGCTAGACTTGTCCCTAGAACACAACATGCTAAATTTGCAATGTTTGCCTTGTTGAGTTGGTGACTATAGAGACGGTACTCGCAAATACAATGGAATCCATTTCGGTCAACCAATGATCTATAACACCCAACAAGCGCTATTGATAAACAACACTGACAATGCAAAGTTATCAACAATTCAGTAGCCCTGTGTGAAGATGTAAAGGAAATGATTATGATTCGCAAGCAATCAATAGATGTCTGATAAACATCTTTGTGATAGTATTAAGTGCTGATATAATGTCACAGACTCATACAACTTGTACATGCATTGGCATTGCCTGTTGACACGCAAAACATGCATATTTTTTCTAATAGGAAAATGCATTGTAGATGGTCAAAAATAGTCCAAAATGAAATTTAAGTTGAAATAATATCTTGAAGATCATTTTAACTCCCTAATTTTACAAAGCATATTGGGTCAACCCAGTACTAACGAAGTAGTGAACATTACCATTCTGATCATTCTTTTACTGTTTACTAAAAATGAGAACTTGTGAAACATGTGCCATGTTCGGTTATCCTACAGAAATTCTGTTATGGTGAAAAACCCGCTATGACATTGGCTCATGGATTTACACAATAGTCACGTCGGCTGGACAATCCAGCAACTCATATTTTGTCTTGTATTTTTTTTGCATGAAATGTTTGCTTGGGATCCTTCCTCACATGCCTGTCAAGTGTAAATCTCGCTGCCATTACTTCAAGCTGCCCGCGGATCCCGATTTCATCGCACATCGTCAGAAATCGGGAGGTTTGCTGAGAGCATCTTACTTCGAAAACTTTCTTTACGCAAGTTAAATCTATACCATCATGAGGCAATGTTTAATCAGTGAACGTCAAACAATGACAGACCCTATTCTGCGATCAAAACTTCCTAAATGTAACATTAAACTGTAATTTAAAAGATTGGCTGTTGAAATTTGACAATGGTCTTCTTCCTTGTCAAGTCAAGGTTACTAGAATTACGAATTAGAAAAAAATTGTAAATCTATAAAGTTAGTCAGAACATCAATATGGTGACTGCTACCAATGTTGCAGGTGCCCTAAGGCTAAACTGACATGCTGTGATAAGTGAAAGAATCTTGAAAGCGACTCTAAACCCAATTTAACACACACACAAAAGCATGACCATCGAAGCATGAATATTATCACTCTAACATTAAAATGATTACATCACTGAAATGTCAACCTGAACAATGTACGACAGAAATATGATCAGTGTTAATATACTAGCAGTCACAACTTCTGTATAGTTTTATACACTATCAAGGACTATTTGACACTAGTGCTAGGACATAAACCTAGATGATATCATATGTATACACAAATGTCTTACAAGATTTATCCAATGTATTTATGTTGATATGTAGTTCTGATAAAGGTCCCCCAACTCATAACATACGTAGAGGTTACATTTCATACACTTGTATCGGTCACCCTTGTATCAGGTGTATTATATTTGGAAAGGCCAAACAAACATGGACTTGTTTGTTCAGATAATAACATTCTTCAATGCAGACAGAATAGGAGCATTTAATGGATCATTTGACCTTAGGCTAAACTATTTAGTTTATTTTAGGTATGAAATCTAGGTTTTATAAATATTAATTCAAATCCCAGATTAAATGTGATACAGAATAATATATGTGCATATTAAATCAGGTGACTTAGAAAATTCCTCTGTTCATCCAGCAGACAATGGGTACCCGGTAGGATGTCATGGGCATGTGAATGGTAACCTTGTAGTGCTGGAAACAGCAGCTTGGGTTGTATATTCCCCAGGGAGTTGAGAAGGAACATTGAGTGTATGTACTGATCCATTGACCAGGGATAGTAATTATTAATCAATGTAGCGCTTTGAGCATACCTTAGGCCAGTACTTAGGGAGTGGATTTGCTGCTTTTTTAGTAGTTATTATTATTATTATTATTATAATAAACACCTCAGATCACAAAAGTGTGAGGACAACAGAAATGCCCTAAACAGCTGTGCCTAATCCAGCGGGGAGAGGGTTAAGGAGATGATAAATGAGATGACTTTATTACAGACAGATACTCTCAACAAGTGTAATATTTACAGCCTTCCTTTGTTTAGACCACATTAACCCTCTCCATGCTGAAGGCAAGCAGAGATGTCCTAAAGGGCTATACCTGTGCCTAATCCAGCAGGGAGAGAGTTAACAAAGAAGTCGGGCAACATATGTCTTTAAGAGAGCAATAGCATGACATTTGTATGTCACTTATGATGTTGTCGCCATAGTCACCCTAGGGTTACCATGTTACCTGAGTAACATAATCTGAGATGGCATGTTTAACAGTCATAAAAAAGTAGTTTTCTACAAATCCTAATATCGTAATAACTTCGTACCATAAACCGAGACGTGTGTAACAGTCATAACAAATTGTTTTCTATAAATATTCCTAGTACAGTGTAATAACGTAATAACTTCAAATGTAATAACTTTGAGGTGGACTTCAAACGAAGCGTGCTAATTGTCTGTAGACATGTCATAAACCTCAAGTAATTCTCATAAAAGAGTTGTGAAATGAAATCATAATCGATTCCAATACTTGAAGGCAAATGGTGATTCATACATAATGATAGGATCAATGAATGAATCACAATTTTCTAAAAGATGATTGAATTCAAAGTTCGAGGAACATCAGATAATGAAATTCTTTAGAATAAGATATAGTGAAGGATCGTACCATGCTGACATGGTTGATTATAACGATAATCGTGGCTAATTATAACTATGATCAGTTTCTTGAAAAGTACAGCATATTGATCTTGTGACTACTGACTATGGGGCAACCTGAAAGTACAAATTGCAAGCAAATTATGAGGAATGTTGAATAAACTGAAAGACCAATTTAAATTAACACTAGCCCATGCCATTTCTCCCAATGTTAAAGGTATCCTAAAGGCTAGTAGGAATTCATGTTTTTGTAAACATTTGTTATTTGTATCATTATTCGGGCTAGTAAGTTTTAATGGTAAGTTTCCATCCCTGATTTAAATGCTGTTGTTGACATCAGCATCACTGGGGTGTAATGATAGGGAATATTTTGGTCTTCAAATTAACCCTCTCCTTACTGAAGGCAACCAGAGATGCCCTAAAGAGCAGTGCCTGTACCTAATCCAGCAGGGAGAGGGTTACATATCATTATTGGCCAATTCATGACTAAATTGACAAGTAATCTTTGTGATCATGAAGAGTAAAAATACATTTAGATGCTGCAGAAAATTTCCATCCATACCTGTCGATATATTTAGATGCGGACCACAATCCAATATTCAGGTTTGAATGAGTAGGAAATCACTGCTAAGTGTTCTATACACACCATTGTTCTAAGGCAACACGACCTGTGTCAATGCAATTGGTGTTATCAACACGAGATGCTCAAAGTAAACAGCTTCTAGCAGGCCAGTCTTGAGGCAACGTCTCACCATGCTCACAAACTTCAGTACGTGTACATCGAAATCCCCTTGTGTGTGGGGGTGCACATGTACCCACAGTACCACACTATCCAAGAGTTAATTTTACTACTAGCTTCTGCTCTATGGAGAACTAGGCAAAAGTACTTTTTCTAAAAAGGAAACCTGTCCTGTGCGATTTAAAAAAAAAAAGGGGTTTAGATTCTTTCACTAATAATATTAGTAATATCAGGGCTTGTCAGTTTAGGGCATCAGGAAACCCACAACATTTGTAGCGCTAAATGTTGCAGTAAACCTGTGAGAACTTGCTGGACCAAGGAGGCAAGAATGATGTCTTTATTGCAGACAGTTCAACATATCAATATCGCGTCATAAATGTAACTTTCGCCAACATTGATTGTAACTTTCGCGAACATTGATGTCGGATCACCGGGGCAGGATTTGAACTTGGGACCTTTGGCTCCGAAGTCCAAACATTCTACCACTGTGCTACCACACACCTGCCATGCTGTGCGAAAATTTATTAGTGGTTTGTAGGTTGGACAGCTTACATAAAGTTGAGGTGTACACAACACTGACTAATGAGTATAAACGTATGATTTCACTGAAAGTGAGTACAATATAGTATCAGGGCTCTACGTTAACGTTTTAAGGCACCCGTCCTGTACACATACACAAAATAATCTACCCATCCCACAATAAAATAGACAATCATTTGGTATTTATTCACATGTCCTCAGTAAATTCTACCTGGCCAGGACGGGCGGACAATGCTTAGTGTAGAGCCCTGAGAATAGGGAAGCATTCACTACCCAGACATAAACATTCAACAGGGGCAATATAAGATCCATGTAGCAAATGATTATAGTATCCTACTGACATTTGCTGAAATAAATTCATATATTTCATTTATAAATATTTCTTGGTGTTACAGTGATGGCAAGAATAAACAGTAGATCTGGGTGTGATCAGGTAAAAGGATACTTGCATGTTAAATATCCATAATATCTCAGTTTAAAATGTTGAGCATGAGTCCAATCTCACAGTACAATATTTTATATTATTTAATTATTTTTTTTGGACATAAATATCCCATCCATTTTGTGTCTAGACAAGCGAGGAAAATGAAAAAAAAAAGGCAAAATTAATAGCTATCAAATCTGAATTTCTTACTAAACATAAATGATCTAATATATTTCATGGTAATAGCATACTAATACTGTGTAAATATAGATGAAATTGTTGGTGAAAAAGGCACAGATTCTTACCCAAAATAAGACATTGAATGTAAACATCAAATATTTGATGCATTTGCTGACTTCAGTCTTATCTCGCCTGCTACGGCCCGACGATGGTTTCCGGGGCATTTTTAAACCTTTCCTACTGGAACCACACTCAAAATATATCCATACTACAGTACAAACATCCTACAGTCACGCCAAAGTCCTAGCGTTGTACAATTCGTCACATGTTCATATATACTGGCCTTATGAAAAGAACCGTATACTGTCCACAACCTTTCACCTCATTCCTTTTTGTTGTCTTTTAATCATCATGCTATTCGACTGACGACTAGTTCAAATACACACGCCTTTGGGTGAGCGGCTTCCAGTGAATTTCATAATTCACTTATTAGTGTTTATGTTATTATATTTATATGTATTATCAGATATTTTAATAATGTGTTTCTTGGTCAACCAGGTATTTATTGCATATTTATTTAATTAAACACCAATCGTCTGCGCTTTCAACACCCACATTAAGTGATCACACATGATCAACACCTCATTATGTAATCTTTTAATTAATTTACGATGTAGCCAGAGAATTATCTGCGTGGTCACTAAACCGTGACGCATCAAGTATATTTAGAGGCAAACATTTAAGGGCCGTATTAAAAATTGAATGTGCGCGCACCTCATTAGTAATTAGTATACGCATACTTTCTTTGCGTGGTTTACTTTAGGATTTAGTATATTATTATATTGTTTACATAATGTGCAATGAATTTTAAACTCAAGGGTTATTATACTATCCCTACTTTTACCGACTGTATTGCAAGAACGGTAACCAATCAAATATGACCTCAACTTAAACAAGAGATAGTATTTGCATTATTAAAACATACGCAGAATAATATAGTATAATAACACTACTAATAATAAATACCATATTAAATTTCCATATCCATGTTTATAACATGTTCAGAAGCGCTTTACAACATAAGATAAAATACAATAAAGACATTATCATAGTAATAGTTATATACTAGTATGTTTAATCTATGAAATATTATTTAAAGATATTTTTTAAAGCTTTCCAAAAAGGTAAATTTAGTAAATCTATAGTTTTTATTGTAGAGTTTTTTTTAGTAGCCTACAGGTAGAGTTTCACAACTTAAGTGTGGTCTACTATCATATTTATAACTTTACAGTCCGATTTAACAGTGTTAAATCGATGAATGATCGATCAAGTTATAAAAGCGAAAGTTATAGTCAGAGCCTCACAGGAAATAAAAAGCTATACTTTTCTAGCTATGGTTACTTTCGTCTACAAATGCTAAGAGGCTAGATGATCATATTAATTATTTGATATAATATTGTTTTCTTGTACGTACTTAACTAATAATAATGCATTTCTTGATTCAATGGACATTTGGCCTCACAAACTATACTGTACCGTATTACTGTTAATCCTTTGCCGCGGGGCGTGAGTGGGATTGACACATATTTGTAATAAGTTGTTAGGATATAGTTTATTGATAAAATATTGCTTACAACATGTTTTTAAAGAAAGAAATATATTATGCATGTTTACTATATTAGTGACATTTATAATGAAAGATTAATTATTGTCTGTAGTAGTTTCTAAACGCGAAATAATTTTATATTTATAGTTTTTATGTTGATGACGTCATGGACGAAAATGGCAGCCTCCGAGAAACCATCAACAAACGGCATTGCCACGAAAGGCATCTTGTCAAGAATGCAAAATGTGTCAAAAGACGATGTCTATTTTAAAATCATGCCTGCACTAGGAGGTTTAAGTTATCAGCTATTCTCAGTCCATATAGTAAATCCTAATTGTTTCAAAGAGTAAGTAAAATTTGACTTTCGAGGAACCGATAAAGGGCACCTGTCGCAGTATAAGGGAGATAACTCTTCCACAGTCATTGGACTGACACTTGACAGGTTCAAACTAATATAACATTACAGTTTTATTACTTTTATTTGGTAAAATACAATATTGATGGCAAACACTTTAAAAACATGATCATATAGAAACATAAGTCACTAATGAAAGTTTATTATGTATTTTACATGAAAAAGTTGAATTTGTGGGTTGGTGTATACATCCACATACCAGAAATACTATTCGTTACCATATATACATTACATGTATCAAATTAGTAAATCATTTCTCATTATTCAGTTTGTTCTGAGTTGTAGGGTTGTATAAATAAACTTATCATAAACTAATTTCTCAGAGACAGCAATGTATAATATCGTGAAATGATTTCTCATTATTCAGATCGTTCTGGGATGTAGGGTTGTAGAAATACACTGTTATCAGCAAATAATGAATAATCTTTCAGTTTATTTGGAGACAGAATTATAATTATTATTATATGCACAATAATCAGCAAATAATTTATATTTTTTCAATTTATTTGGATAGAATTATAATTACTATTATATATGCGCAATAATCAACAAATAATTTATTATTTTTCAGTCTGTTTGGAGACAGCAATGTGGCAATAGCCAACAGTCTGTGGTTCAACTCCCACATCGGCGTGGGTCTCTACATGTACGGAAGCAGCCATCTGCAGGGAGCCTCGGTCTCGCGGAGAATCCTCTACAGCGTCTTCGGCTCCTTCCTCTTCAACTTCGGTTCCGTCCTGTTCTGGGCCACGTGCAAGAGCCTGCTTTTTCCTCAGCCTGCCGCCAGAACGTTGTTCTGTCTCGGTTCCGGGTTCGTCTTGCTGTACATCGGCCGGGAGTATGTACAGTACATCGACAAAAAGATGGACAAATCGTGAATACAGTTTGACCAATATTGTACGCTAGTCATGAGTGTTTGTCTGATTAGTGCCAAGAATAGATGTGATTATATTATAAAAATAGAGTTATACACACAATAATGTGTTTTGACAACGTTACCAGTCTGTTTTTTGTTTACGACTGTTTTACATTTTAAGAACAAATTAGTAGTTTTGTGTGTTAGTTTGTTTGTTTGTTTAGTGTGTGTTTTATGTTATTCAGTTGTATAAGTGAGATTTCATTAAATGAATTCTGCAATGGGTCTGGATTCAGTAGAATTGCTGAAAATATACATTAATATAGAAAGTATTTAATAAAAGTTGTATTTATTTCAATAACAGTAAATATTGGGTATCTCAATACCGGTAGATCTTTTCATGTTCATTATATTCAGAGTGCTTTATTTTGTGCAGAATTACATGTATATAGAGAGTAATTAGATATATTAGTAGATATTTGTTTATATATTCAATAAACATTTATATTCAGTATTTAATATGCAGTCCCAAAAATCCATTATTCCAAAATGTAATTCATAATCAGATTTAATGTATAATTAATTCCTATGGAAAATTTGACTAAATTAGTAAATATGACTACGGTACTCATGCAGATGCTGAAAATTTAAATTGCTAATACAAATCGTTCTATTGAGGGCATACTGTGTTTCCTAAAAAAGTAAAAGTAAAGGTGTTTACACTGTTTACATATGTATGCATTTGGATAAGAAACATTTATGATTGGTTTAATTCTCTCCATGCTAAAAGCAACCAAAGTTATCCTATTATAATGTTACTTAATGTTTATAAGTATTCTTCATTTGTGTAGTTATTGAGGGAATATTGCCAAAATAGTCATGAATGAAACTTCCTTGTACCTTGTATGGCCTATGTGTCTGTATGTGATATATATGTTTTTCTGGGTCCTGTTCCACAAAACAATTGTAGCACCACTATGAGAATTGTAACTGCTATACATGTATATAGCGAGCCAAAAACAATCGTAGCACTACAATAGTTTTATGGAATGAGACCCTCGACTGCTATGTAGGACCCGAACCATTACTGGTGAACTAGTGCCTATTTACTTGGGTCTATCTCATATTAGTATTACTGCGACGAACAGTGACTTATCATGTTTGCAGCAAATCCATTAGCAATATGACCACATTTAGAATTGACACAAAACTTAAGATTTTTTGTTGATTGAAGACTCTGTGTCAAGTGTTCAAATTGCAATATTATCATTCGCTTGACCTGTAGGGCTAGTGATTTGTATTCAATCATTCATTCATCAACCATCACTGTAGTCCTTCGACAGTTTCTGTTTATGTTCTAGGCATAAATCTGCTTATATGGGAGAAAAACCCACGACAACTTTGAATTTACTTTAGTATTTTAACTTTCCTTATTGGATTAGGCACATACA
>JAUTBX010125426.1:0-35883 GCA_032361465.1 Lepetodrilus tevnianus | reverse complement strand
ATTTTGATATAACAATCATTGACAAGACAACATAACTCACGGACCACTTAGTGCTATTGTCAACGTCACGTATACAGATGTGTGACTTAAGTGATTTAAAAAACCTTTTAAGAACACACCTTTCTCTTTCCGTTATCAGTATTGAAAATAAATCAGCTCTTCATTTGATATGTAGATATAAGCAATACAGCATTATGTCGTTCCTATATTTTAACTTCTGTACTCAAGTTTTCTACGGTAGAAATATTTGGAAGAACATATCATATTTCAATAGTATTTATTCGAATCTACTTAGACTACTGCTAAGTGTAAAGGTACACGTGCATTTGAATTTATTTAACGTTTTTACCATAGAACGCTGGTTTACTGCAACATTCAGGGCTATGTTGTATGTACATGAGTTGCCCTATGATATCATTCATTTAAATAAATTAGTTTGAATTAGTTGTCACATGACAGTACGTTACAACATGTCATATTAAACAAGTTGCCACATTTCACAATGAGTTAGTATAGCACCAAATAATATCTGACATATTGAAATTTGAAGATAACACAAAGTCATGTAGTAGCTTCATAACATTTGAGTGAGTTACTGGACCTCACTTGATCATGTGGATGGTTTGCCACCTAAGACTTGTAGGAATTGCCACATTATATTTGAATGAGTTAATTAGTACAGGACATCATAAGAGTTGCCACATGCCATTTAAAAATGTTGGCACATGACATTTGAAGGAGTTATCACATGTATTTTGAATATGTGTCACATGACATGACATTTGAAAGCTTTTTCCGAAGCAATTACCAAAGTATGTCAACATTTAATTACAACATACTTTACACAATTTAGAGAAGATACCACATAATTTGAAAGGGGTAACCATATACTATACTATCAGTAAAGTTTTCTCATACCATTTGAAGAGGTTGCCACTTGAGATATGTTGAGATATGAAGAAGTTGCCGTATTTTGACAAGAGTTAAATATATACTCAACAAACGTAATTAAGGAACAGGAGCCCTTTTGGACAGTATAAGTTCAGAGTATTATAATTTTAACAATGAAGACTTTCCCAACTTGTACCAGGTAATGTTCAAGAACGTACAGATACATTGGAGGAAGAATGGCACCATGTTCCTCAAGCCGAAATCCAAATTTGGTAGAAGTCTTCCCCACAAAATATCTGCCAGCCGTTAATAAATTGTGTTGAGTATATTATGCCTAACACACGAGGCAAGTACTCGCTATATGGACCCAATTCACACGGTAGCCGCTGTGTTTCCTTCATACTGCCTAGGCATATATAATAAATGGCAAATGTTTGACATTCCTATACAGTGGCTTCAAGAGAGTAATATATTGTATTTTGGGTACAGCAACAAATCATTTTTGAATTATTTTACGTACATATACAAATCTGTTTTATGTTTGACGAATTATTATTATTATGTAAACTACCTTATTGCACTGAGTAAACCTAATTTGAAATATTATAGCAAAATGTACATTGAATGACAAATCATACGGTGAAATAGATGCAGTTGTATTTAATAAAATAGTGTTTTAGAACATATGCATGCAAATGAAATTATAATGATCTGGTCATGAATGTCTGAACTTGCTTTTGCGAATAAGGAATATATGCCTTATAAGTTATTCAAAACAAAAATTAATGAAGATACGTATTACGGATCCATCCAGGGTCCATCTAGGATCTTGAAGGATCTGTAACAGGATCTTGTTGTGTTTTCGTGGATGTGATTGCTTCTAATGTGATTGGCATTAGGGTGGGCCTAGTTACAAGTCCGGTAAAATTAGGAATTATACAAAATAAAATTAGGGTATGCTTTATGCAGATACTCATACTTGCAATCACCTCTTTGTGCTATCCCACGATGAAATTAGTAATTCGTACAATACATATGTTTGTATTTTGCATATTATTTAATCATTGCATCACATTTATAGTTTTAAAATGCATTATACTATGCAATTATTCATATATTTGTGTGTGTATGCACGTGTGTAACCGTGTGTATATTATGTATACATTCATGTATTCATGTTATATGTGTATGCATGTATAATGTATGCGTGTATGCATGCCTGTATGTATGTATGTATGTATGTATGCCTGTATGTATGTATGTGTATGTGTGTGTGTGTGTGTGTGTGTGTATGCATGCCTGTATGTATGTATGTGTGCGTGTATGCATATACAATCAGTAAATATTCCCGTGACGTATATCATCAGATATGTCATAGAACACTGCCATGTATGTTTAAATCAAACATGACCTTTTTGAAATCTATATTACAGAGCCTCATCTTTGAATAAAATACATTTCCTAAACGTTCACATTTTATCAGTCAATATATGTGTATGATGAAGCTACTAGAATATTCCTATATACTAGCCAACATCTATGTTGGTCATGTAAAAATAGGCACATATTATCTTTTATTCACTCAAACGTTCTGATATGTTGCCATGAAGTATTGGTAAATGCATCGGCCGAATGGAAGATTGAGTAACGAGTATTAATCAATGTATTTAACTACAAGTTAATGCTTCGCCGAGCAGCAAAATACATTTCACAGTCGAGTTATACACGAACTAGAGTAGACTCCGATCGATAGCTCTGTGCACGGCTAAGTGTTACCTATTATTCAGAAATAGACAATGCATATAGCGTGATAGCAGATACACTGCGAGGAAGGGAGCTTTAAAAATGGTTACCTATTTCCTCTGACGAATTAAATTTAGTTCTGGTTTCGCTTTGTTAAGATTCTTTTTTAAATCGTTATTTTGGTATTATTGATTTTGAGTGTTATTACCATGAAATATGTGTTTGCAAAGCCAAAATGTCTTTTCCAATTACTTCCACAAGACGTGAATACTGGTTTACGTTGATCTATTTTAAAGCAGTTGAGTAGTAGTAATATTGCACTCCTTGGTTGTTCAGAACATTTGCATCCTTACTCAGTTTTAGAGACTACTACGTGCATTATTGTTTGGCATTATTATATTGTCGTTATTTTCCTAAAGTCTACAATGAGCGGTCTACCATTCGCATTTGTACCTCTACTCGCCACAAAACATGGTATGCATATGGGAATATATATAAGACAATGGGAAAATACTATTTACAAGTATATACTGGTGGTTTTAAATATCACTGGCCAATGCAACACTACTCCTGACAATTAATATTGTTTTTCTATAAATAATATCATTGTGACATTTGTTAAAATCTGTGGAGCTTTTCCATAGCAAGAGATACATTCTGCAAGATCTTGTACAGATAACTGAGATAGAAGGCATCGCCTGCGTGCTTCTTTAAGTAAACAGGGGCCATTTCTTTCATCGGTTTACACAGTCAAGACATAGATATGTTTTAGAATATCTACATATTCTTTACACAAAAGATGCTAGGAAAAAGTGAAGTGAACTATAAGGTTGAGCGTGCTGGAGTCTTCAATACATTATAAGATTTGTATTTCTTGGAAAATTGTTGTTCAATGTGTCTGTTCCAAAGTGTTCGTACTGTGCATGAAGAACATTCGTAGATGAATATCAAGAAATATATATACATGTATTCTCTTCTACAAATCAGATCCTGGCAATTCTCCATGTTTCTGGCAGGGAATTCACATTTCATTAAGGATATCTTCTGACATGGATGCATGCCATTTCTATAAAGGCAAACAAAAAATGACAACGAAGTTGAGAATTGTTTCTTTCTTTTTAGTACGGATGAAATAAAACTTATGTGTACAATGTTGAGCAGACGCGTATGTACAAATAAACATGATATATTAACCCATACACAAAAAATGTGAGACTCTTTACAATTATGAAGAGAGAGAAAAAAAACTGCAAACGATGCCGTAGAGATTTGATGGAATGTCGTTCCCTCTACTCAGTCACGTGATCACGCTAGCAGAGCAACCCAATCAGCAATCAGGTTCTCTGTTCGTCCGACGGTTACACGAATTAGTCTTTTCCAAAATTGCACCTTTAAAATTGACAGTAGACGAACACACCCCCTGATATAAAAAAAGACGTTCAATGTTGGAGCTCTGCTCATTGTCGCTGGTTTGTCTACTCTACCCATTATCTGAATATAACACACCAGCAAGTACGAATACACATCAACTGCCGGTGAAGGAATATGGACACTTACAGACTAGATAAATGCGATCAGATGCCATAACGCCACGTTGCAGGGGCCATGGACACGCCTCTTCACAAAAACAATGATCTATACACTTGCATAAATTATAACAAACATTACAATTCTCTCAAGTGAAGAGTAACGAGTAAATATATAATATCAACAAAAAAATGTCCGTTTTACACCGAGTCGAATAATTGTCAACAGCGTTTAAGACTCGGGAGTCGCGTTCGACTAATCGTTCTTTTAAATATTCTCCGTCGACGCAGTAGGTACAAACAACTCACACAGGAAATGTGGCAGAGTTGGCTCTCGGTGAATATAATACTTTGATTTGAAGCCCTCATTGTCTTGAGTCCAATATGATATATGAGTCAAGTGACCGCCGTTCAGAAACGAACCCCGGATCAGGTCTCCCTGGTCGGCGCGGTGTGTGTTCTCCTGAGACACCGAGGCGCGGGGCTTCAACCGATACGGGGTGGGTAATACCCTACCCAGTCCATTCACACGTCACCCCCAAGTCCGTCCTGTGCTAGTAATACGGCGATGCCGGGTGTGAGGCGACCCTTCCATCGGAAGAAACGAATTGTCATTACACAAAATCACGCCATTTGGTGCATCATCCCAATAATACCCCAGTCAGTCCCTTCGTTTCACAGACCAAGACTCTTGCGGGCTTTAGGGAGCGTCGCGGCCGCTTGTGAGGTTCTCGAAACCCGACACCCTCGGGGGGCATCCGGGTACTTTGTAAGTGTCCACGACGGTTTAGAACATGTGTGTGTAGGTTTCGCCGTTGTGCAAACACGTATCTTCCAGAGAGAAGACGTTTTAGCACGACTGAGCACTTCTTTAAGCTGTAATGCACCCGACTGTCTCTTTCCCCTAGAAGAGTTGTCATGGAATAGCACGACTTTTGGTCGTATCAGAAAGGGGAACAAAATGCACCCGACTGTCCTCAATGAATGCGTCTCTTTGTTTAAACAGTAAAAGACAAACGACGTCTTTGGTTTTCTGTCGTCGTCTTGAAGAGGGTTTTCTTCTCTCGCGCGTCACATGGCGACAGGAAGTGTACACAAACGACACGACGTACGCAGCAGACGAGACTTTTTGCAGACGACTTCCGCTGTCCTGTAGCACTGTGGGGAAACTGCATCCGGGCGCTCTTGGATATTGAATGTCAGTAACGTCCGCTTTATCAGAGAGAACATACAGCAACAGTACAATGAAACAACGTAAGGAACAGTGCCCTCCCTCGTTCTCTGCGTCTTCTAAGCCATTGCTCCCACCATATTGGATGCCGTGGAGAGATTGAGTCCGGTTGATGTCATACCGGGCATTGATGAGAACGAAGACGGGAACGAAGACTGTAACGACGGCGGGTAGTTGCTTGCGAACCCGCCCGAGAGCGAACCGAGACCAGGGCCCTGTGCGTGGTGCCCGGAGTGGTGCGTCATGAACCCTCCTCCCAATGAACCGCCTCCGGTCATGTACGGGTTCATCTGCGCGTGCATGCCGTGGTTCATGTGGTGCCCGAAACCCAGACCCTTGTCCATTGGCTTGAAGAGGTCGTTCATGCCGCCCATCCCTTTGCCTTTCTTCTTGCTCTTGGTCGACATCTTCCGGTTCCGGGTTTGAATCCCGTCTTTCTTCATGGTGAGTGGGCGATTTACCTGAAATAGAAGTCAACAATGAGTTGGATGGAGACCTCGTGAAACACAATTACTGTAAAACAGCATTAAATAATACTAAAAGCAATACTAATATCAATGATGAATCACACACTAAAATGTAATAGAGAAACAGCGAAATGCACGTATTTCAAAATAGAATTGCCACTACCGAAACCGTTACTACATTAACACCCGGTAAATAACACGTTCGATAGAGAAATACCTTGTAAAAATAGCTTCAATATTTTTTGGGGGGACAAATTCGTGACATGTAGTGCGACCATGATCTCACAATCAAGCTCCATCTATCCCCACCCCACGCACAATCTTCCTCCCCCACCCTATAATTCTTCTTCGACATCCCCAACCTCACCCCTAATGCAACCCCTACATGACCTCCGTGTTTTCGTATTATGTAGAGAAAAGCAGCTGCGCTGTGTCTGATGGGGGCCAGGCTTGCTTCCTTACACGCATGACTAAAGAAACAACAATACTAAATGAAGCCATATTATTTTGGGTAGAAAAGTTATAATGCAGAAATGCAGGACACTTACTCGACATGAAATATAACCGATTTGATACACTTAATGAATGACCGCTTGGGTCATTAGAATCGGAGGACGTCAACCGTTAACTTCCGGAGTTAACTTTTGGGTCCGATCGGTTAGATGAGCATCCAACAATAAGAGTGGTAGCTAGCGAGGTCTATCAAACAACCTTTGAGCCTTTCATTTCGTGCCCAATTAGTCGTTAAATTCACGAAAATATGCATAAACAGCCAATCGGAAAGAAATTATGTTTTTTGTTGTCAAGTGAAAATAGTTGATGATCCTTATCGGGATTCAAACCCGCCGTTTGCGAGCAACATGGCTATTTAACCTTTTCTGGCGTTTTATAGGATGAGATAAAATTGTAACGAAACCGTGATGGATTGTAATAGTTTGGATATGCAAGTATATGCACACAGAGAGAGCATCTTCTTAGTTAGTTTTCCTCCATGAAATATTCACAATGTCTACGATGGTAAGCGAGCGTTAAATAAATATCATCCTCAAGAATCTATACTATAGTTAGAAACACAATGGTGTTCAGTTCTAGTATAGCTGTTAAAATCTTATGAATGATTAAAACTTCAACACAAAGAGAACCACTGTAAATGGAAATGAAACGTTGATTACGTCCCCAAGCGATTAACGAATTCTAGTGACGGAATCAAAAACTACAATGTTATTTCAGATGAAAGTTTACCAAATGTAGGTTACAACAAACTAATGACACAAAAAAAAATTTTTTTAATGTGTATGAATAAGCATACAAATATATTAACGTGATTACATTAACACGACTATGCTACTTTAATTGAAAGGACAATTAGTTAACATTTGAATTAGAATTAACATTTTCTGTTAGTGAAAGTATTTCCATATAGTGTGGCTGATTTACACAATTTTGGAATATTTTGAACCAAATATTACGATATTAATTTTAGGATGAATAATATTTCTGTTAGGAAAATACATTAAATCCAAATGCTCCATACTTATATTTACAGAGCTATTTAGACCAAATAGAACTTTAATTTACAAAGCTATTTAGACAAAACAATACTTGAACTAACAAAGCTAGGACTAGTAGACAAAACAATTCTTTAAGTTCCAAATATATTTAGACAAAATAAAACTTGAACTTACAAAGCTATTTAGACAAAACAATACTTGAACTTACAAAGCTATTTATACAAAATGATACTTCAACGTACACAGCTATTTAGACCAAATTATACTTTAACTATCTAATTAGATAGCAGTTGGCAATGATCTGATAAGGAATCGTTCTGGGGTTGCCGCTTTGCACTCGACGAGTCTGCGCAGTCTTGCTGTCAAGTTTGTTGTCGAGAAAAGCGGACTATTTCTCGTATATCGATTCGACCATCTTCTCTCATAAGCTGGGTCCGCCTTTCGAATTAACCTTCCAATTATAGAGTCAAATGAAAGATTTTCTGCACTCCGCTCGCTAGCTATTTGCTGACAGAGAGGAGTGTCAGAGATGGGTTTCCAATTTAAATGGTTTAATTTAGTCTTCGCGTCCAGGCAGTTCCAATTAAAATGAGGAATTGCCACAGATCGTAAAATACCATTTGCCTGCGAGGATGCACAATTGCAGCTCGTGGAATATTTCTAAATGAGGCGAAATCGTTTCTGTTTTTCGCCCCCCCCCCCTCCCCCCTTATCCAATGTATGACTTCGATTGTTCAAAGACAACGGACTTTGAGTCATTGTGCGGATGCATGTACGTTATGTGTGTAACAGAGGTAGTCACCACATGCAATTTAGGCGCAGATAAATGGTAAATATTTAAACGTAAAGTAAAAAATAAAAAATAAAATATGTAGACCAAATGTTGAAATGCAACTTTCTAAACATTTAATTGTTACCTCTTCTCACACGAGTTAATTTGTTTTCCCCTAAATTATAAACTAGTTCTGTTTGCTTCAACAACAACAGCAACAACAACAACAACAGAACCTTGAAAGTGGCGGAAGAATAAAATACAGACCAAATGCAACTTTTTGAAAATGAAATTGTTACTTTTTCGCACACGAGTTTAATCCGGTCTTTCCTAATTGTAGTATTGTTTGCTTCAACAAAAAGCCTTGCCCCTTTCTCCGATACGCACAGACGTAGAGTCTACGGAAACCTGGGTGGCAAATCGACATTTTCTGCCCGCCTTCTAGTATTTGAAAACATCTTTCTTTCACTAAGCCAAATACAGTTCGTCAGTCTGCGCCGAGCTTTGTTCGAGCTCACCCATGTGCCTACAACCGGGCTCCGATGGCTAAGCTAGCAAGGTATGGTCGCTAAAAAGTACAATGTGGTTGCAGGCTCGTTTACTCGCCCCGCGATCTCCTTTTGTCTGTGACCACTCGAATCTTATGCGCCCATTGACAGCGCCCCCTCCTACAATTATCTCAAGTGTTCCTCTCTACACGAATCTAGCGCGCTTAATTCGCCGCGCTAAGGTACGTCCGAAGGGAACACATGCAGAGTTAATGAACTTGCCCGTCAACAACTGTTTACGCTACATCCGCAACGTCAAATCGCGGCGACATTAGATCATTAACTAATGAGTTTCCCTGCTCCCTCCCACATCTCTAGCTAAGTGAACAGCAACGGCGAGGTGACAGACATCTAAAAGGGGGAAAAGGGGGGTCTTTAGAAAGGACTGGGACGAGGCGACGACAGCCGACTGGAGTTTGACCGCAGGCTATCTCCACGGGTTGGCCAACTACGTTTACTCTCCATATACTTAGACTAGCTTTTTGGAAAGGTATCATTAAACCCTTGTACAACCTAACAACACACTGAGGCGCGCTGAGAAGGCGGTGTGTAATTTCTTTGTGGGGTGATGTTAAAATGTAACCATAGTTCGTACCACGAAAACAAGTTATTTAAAATCAAAAGCTTGGTAAAGATACGGACTGGAAGCTTCTGTTTAATTGGTTGTGTTATTCTTCTTCTACATGAACAACAAACGGATTGAATAAAAACACGTATGTGTGTGGATGTGTGTTTGCGTGTGCGCTCATATGTGCGTGTGCGTATGTGCGCGCGTGTGTGCTGCGAACTTGCGGCACGCCAAAGGGAGAGAAAGTCATCCGGTATCCGCCATACGTTGAACACAAATTTCGAAAATTTGAAGTAACAATTCCTTTGGTTTAGGGCGCGTACCCGTCACCGAGCCATGGATGTCAACTCGCCCAGTAATTACCCAAGCTCGGTCTCTAATTGAGCTCCTTTCTCGTCGGATGGTCCTGTCTTTGGTCAAACAATACAGCCCAGACAGACTTCCTCAATTTGGCCAAGTACGCGACGCCAGAGAAGGAGAGTTGCTCTTTTAAGAACCCCAGACTGGTGACACCTAATGTATGGGCAAAGCCACGGGGTAAAGCAGCATTGACGACGTTGAGCGTCTGAAGGTGAGCGGAGCCGCATCACAGAAGGTCCTAGGGACAATTTTCAGAAGCTCTCGTATCCACAAAGAGATGACGGCGCTCTCGTATCTAACCCTCTCGCAGGGTACCCTTTCACATAGCTCTCTTATCCACGGATACCGTAACGCTCTCGTTGCCCATAGCTAATACACTGTAAAGAGAGCGCTATGGTTTCTCAGTGGATAAGAGAGCTTTGTGAAATGATGCCCAGATGGCTACGAGAGCGCTCTTAGTGTATACGTTAGCTTCTTGAAAGGGTACCCATTTTGGACCTCCATTATTCAGCACTAAGTAACTGTTATCGGTGTTACGCTATGACCTGCGTTTGGCTTAAATGAAGCATAAAAGTATGCATATGCGTACAGCGACTTCCGGAGAAATCGTTAATCACACTAGTTAATGTATAATGCATGATGAAAAGGGATGACTATAGACGAGAGATTGCAATTCATAGCTCGCTGATTTTCTCGCTGATGTGTAAGAAGAGTTGTGGATTTTTTTTCGCAACTGGAATATACAATTCTCTGAATGAGGACGGACAACAATACACTTGAATGTTTAATAATGTGGAGAGAGATAGAGAGATAATGAATGAGATGAGAGGGGGAGGGAGGGACTGACTGAGAGGCAGATGGAGGGTAGGGGGAGAGAAAGAGGAAGAGATAAAAGGGAGAAGAGGAGGGAGGGAGGGATGAGGAGAGGGAAAGAGAGGAAACAGTTTAAATGAGGAGGAGGGAGCAGGGAGGGGAAATGGGTTGGACTGTTCAAGGAACATCCTACAAAATTACATTTAGCATTAATTTACAATGATCGATCCCGCGCGCACATACAACCCCGGTACCACGCGCATACGGGACAATCTCCAGACTGTTGCATGTTCAGTGCACGGAGTTCTAACATCTCCGCACACAGTGCTGCTATATAGTACACGGAGCGAGAGAGGGAGATGGAGCTCGGAGTACTAGTATGTCGGGAAGGGCTCATGAAATTCAATCACGCGTGTCCAACTTTTCCTACCGACTCCGCTCAGTCTGACGACACTGCCGACGAACAGACCTAATCGTTACAGCTTTGATCTTGGCAATTTCTATATTACGAGGGGCGCAACTCGAGACAGAGCTTGGGCAGGGAGTCGGGCTAGTGTGGCCGTCAGTATGGCGCGGGGGGCCGGGCAGAAGAGAGACTGTCGACAACACTAGCACCACGGAATGGGTTATGGGTTGTGCACACGACTGATAAAACTGACGTTTACCAACAGGTGGAGGCAATGAGAATTCGCTAGTATATAATCGAAAAGGAATAGCGAGATGAGGCTGTCCGAAGATTTGAAAGCTTTGACTTTTAGACTATCGTAAATTAGACAGTTTTAAAAATTACATTTTTTTTAGGTTGAGTGTCTGGGATTATATACATAATTTATTGTAAAATATGTGTAATTGAAATAAACATTTCGAAATACACCCACTATAATACATTAAATATTCTGATTTTTTTTTGGTCTTCATATTCCTGCTTTTACATATGGTAGAGAGTGTTTGATGCTGTTCTACAGTTCATCAACCTATAGTTGCTGGGGACATCTGGCGTTGGGTTGGAAATGCAAGTTGTCGGTAAAAATCTGATCGGATGTGATATTGACTATGAAGCGTAAATTTTGAATGCGACATCTGGTCAACGACGAGATACTAATACAAAATTTCAGACACATAGGTCAATAAAAACATGCGTTTTATCTCTACCATTGTCAATATCCTTACCAGAAAACGACTGTGCTATAACGTAATTGCCACAAGTTTAAACCTTATCACTGGAAAACAGATTGGGGTTGGGTAACCCAATAATACTTAAAGACTCATCCGACCTAAATATGTCCTCGATTAATCGTACTAGTATATGCAATGCCATAAATAAAAATAAAAGAATGCACGTTTTAACTTATGGAATTGTTTCAAATACATGATCTTAAATAAGTATTAGTATATGCATATGCCTACTGACATGTTCTAGTTTGATTTTTCTTTGGCAGACAGTAGTCTATTAACTTTGTAATCACAATATAAATAAAACTACATACTAGTATTTAGAATACTTCTTTAGAACAGTTTATCAATTATTTGGCAATTAATATTGCAATAATATCTATTATTTTCTCCCCCGGTAGTTGAGCTATCGGTAATAGGTATGATATGATAATAAATGATTAATTATTGATAATTGATGCTCTTTGCGTTCAGTCCCCAAATGTGTTTCATCTTGCAGTGTAGCTCATCTCTCGATGAATGTCAAATCCATAGCCAGCCGAAATAGGCATGGAAATAAACTAGAATAAGTCTTCTCGGGATCTCGCGTTATTTGTCGAGATCAATAAGCCAACACAACTCTTATCAGAATGTCTAATTTCCATATAATGTAGTATAAATCGCGTCCATAATTCACATTTATGGCTTTATGTTTTTTGGTTATCAGTGTAGTTTCACCCAAGTAATCTATCATCTATACATAAAAACCGATTCAGTTTCATTATCGGAATTTGATAAGCTTTGTCGAAATCGATGAAAACTTAATTTTTCATAGATGAACACGTTTATGCGCTGGGTATCGGTTTCATTTGTTGATGTCAATCTGGGCATTTGATATCTTTGAGAGCACCTAGCACCCGGGCAGATAGATAACACAGGAGTCTCCCACTTTATAATTTACTAAACAAATCCAGAAACATCCACAGCAATTAGCAAGGCGTTGATCTATAACAATCATTCTAATGCAGAACGAAACTGATGAAACACGACGAACATGATTTTGTTCCATGACTCAAAATAATACACGCTTTAAATTAACCCTGCGCTAGTTTTTATCAGTGAACGTGAACTTACAAGAGTTTAGTTAAGTTTGGAATAATTTCCATTCAATTTTGCAAAAAGACCTATTGTTGTTTATTTCCATTTCTTTTACAAAATCGGTTCCACAAAATAGTAGACAGTAGAAATTCACACTTTATATATAGCCACTTCATTTAGTCTTCGGTATTTACAAGTGGCGATATTAAAGTGTGCATTTCTACTTTCTCCGATTTTGTAAAATTAGAAAATGTTGTTTAACAATTGTTACAACAAACGTAAAGAGCATTGCGATGGTAAACTGTATATTGACTTACTAAAGAGATGGTAGGGATTTGTCATAAGCTGTTAAATAAGGCCTAGCTACTCTAAGTGGTGTACCTATTCCACACGTGACATCATTTACCACACACAGAGAGAACACAGCAGGTAACTGTATATTGTGTAAACTCCTTTATCACTAAACCTTGTCCGTCATTTATCATTGGAGTGTCAATTTCTGTATTACAACTTTACCTTGGTCCCTTTAAATTTCCAGTTTGGACATTACGAACGTACGAATATTTAAAGAGATACTCCTCCGAACTTTTAGTAAGAATCACAGCAATGTGAACCTGTGGTGTAATTAGAACTAGGTGAATGTTTAGTAATTGTTTACTCAAGGAAATACAATATTGATGGCCATCATTTTACGCCCATGCACAAGGAAGAATTGAATATAAAGAACTAACTGTATGTCTTTGTAATAAATCGTTCAACGATATAACCGTAAACGGATACGGCATTTGTAGTAATTAAAAACGCTGAGTGAAAGGCAACGACTGTTATTGATTAAACTTCAACGACAACATATTGTAAATTTCTAAAATTACGTTGTTTCGATTTAAATCAATTACGCACTAAGCGTATGCCATAAAAACTAACACTGCATGTCATCGTGGTTATATCGCATGAACGTAAATATCGTTTCCTAAAATTATAATTACGTATAGAAATGTATCGCATCAATACATTTTAATATTAAATATGAGCACTAGTTCCGAATACTAATAACTGGTATTGAATACGTCATAGTGTATACTAGCTATGCGAACTGTCAGTGCATTTGAAATTCGTAACATTATAGTTTGTAAACTATATGTATCCTTTTCATGAAATAAGTACCATTTGAAAAACTGTCAAGTTTACTACATTATAGTATAGCAGATACTAAAACAAGCGGCGTCGCTGTTCTTTAATAACAATACTACTTCTCTCCTCGTGCCTGGTACTCAAATAAGTACGTTTTCACATTTTAACACGGGTCAATGAATGCAAATTTGTTCAGCTAGGGTTGCGTTGTACACGTTTCAAATGGCGAAATAAGCCAGCTTCACGCATGGAGAGATAGAGAGAGGGGGTGAGGGACAACAGTTAGCATGCATCTATCTGGAAGCAATCCATTTATAACTGAGGGCAAGTCTTCAGAATGTGGCGTATGCTTGATCGGAAATGAAGGAAAACCCTATCATTGTCACCCCGGTGTGGTTCATCATTTTCTAAAGGTCCCCACAATTTCTTTGTCACTTTCAAGCCCCGAAAGCCTCAACAAAAACATAAATAATCATACGTGTCATGTCGATATGACATGCATACAGACAACACCCAAACTCCCTGAGGACTGTGCCTCATTTGAAGTAATTGACTGTATCCATATTAAAAATAGTTCATTATCAATATGATAGAAAATTCAATGAACTCTGACAGAAGTCTCAAACCGTTGAGTGACGTCATTTTAGAAAACCTCTATTTCCGGGGTTGGTAGGTAACCGAATATACGGGTAATATCTACGTATTTTCCATAACGATACTCTTGGGAACAATGAAAGAAGCTCAATGCCGTTCCAGGCCATCTGTTTGCAGTGGGTTAAATAATTTACTTACGTTGTGTAGTTTGTAGTACAGCCCACAGGCGTTGCAAACTGGGTCTCCGTTCGGATTCCGACGCCACAACGTCGTCGTAGACGTGCCACAGTTGGCGCAACTCGTCCCCGCTCGCCGTGCCGCAGACTGCAAGAAATAAAATAAAATAAATACATGAATAACTCCATCGTTCCCAGGCACACACAAACATTACGATTCCCTTTGGTGTTGTTGTTTTTTTTTGGAAATAAACCGCCTGTCTGTCTTCTAGTCTATTCCTACGGTACCATTCCCACTCGGCCTGAATGCATACATCATCATTCTCCGTTTCTGGTCAGTAAATCACCTGAGACAGCAATGAGACTACTGGACATTTCCAACGTTACTTTTCTAACTCGCGGTAAAGTTCGCACGCTATTTGGAGCTCGAAAGTAGGGTTGAATTGCAGACAAGGTAGCGATTTTTGGCCATGAATCTACCCGCGGACAATAAAGTGAGACTTCGGTTCAGATAATTATGTCCTCAGGTAACCGGAAGCTCTTCTGGTGGGGCTGCATCTCCACTCCTTCCCTTTGTTTGAACCCGTTCTAACCCAATGGAGTCATCGTAAGCCGGAGTGAAGCTGCTCGCGCGTCATGTTTAAGGAAACGCGACACTCTCTGAGCCTGTCATCCCGACCCCCAAAAAGCAGACCCTGGTTTGATTTATGTCCCCCCTAATATCGGGGGCGCAACCACCCCCGTGGACGAGGTCATTTCGGGTGTATAAACATCCACAGATATCCCTTAGTTCCAGAGCAAAGTAGGAGCAACATGCAATTTAGAGTACATGAAAATATGCACATATAATTTATTATTGTCAGAAGTGATAAATAATTATTCCGATGGTTTCCGATGCTGCTTTATTATACTAAGAGTGCACAGAATAATGCTGTTTTAGTGTATATATGATACAGAACAGGTTGCTATTTGTTGTACATTTGATACTGCAAATGTTGCTTTAATATACAAAGGAATATACAGAAAAAAAAGCTGCTTTATTGTACATGTATAGGATACAGAAAATACTGCTTCAGTGTAAAGGAATAGTGCTGCTTGTATACATGTATACATAGGAATTATATGTGCGTGCTGCTGTGTTATATATGCAAGTGTATCAGTATAGCCGAATCTCTGCGCTATACATCGCTAGATTATTATTATTATTATTATTATTATTAATTATTATTATTATTATTATCATCTACAGTATATTATGCTTTAAGCGTGCCTCATCGGTGTGGAGCTTAGTGCGTTATAAGTGTCCTTATTATTATTATCATTAATATTATTACAGTATATAATTCAATATACAGCATAAACCATACACTGATCCAGAACATTTCTGATGCAACAACTACTAACAATAATTTCTGTCTCGTAAATAATAATAATAAAAAATAATAAAAAATAATGATAAATAATAAAAAATAATAAAAATAATATCCGGTTTGATTGAAGAGCCAACGTTTGCCATATAGGCTAATGTTCATCAACTACACGGCGATCGTCATCTAAATAGGATGCTAATGAACATGTAACGGCAACATATGTGGACACAATTCCGCATTTGGAGTGATCATGAGCCACATGTGGAGAAAGGATGACGTGAAAAATAGAAAATTAAAATCAGGGAAATTCGATGTACACGTGTCATAGCCAGGTGTTGTGTGCCAACGTACAATGTGCATGGCGTGAAAGTCAACTGTGGAAATGTATCACGACATAGGATGACAATATCGTATTTATGTATATCGTCCTGCAATCTGTTGTCTCGCGAAATCCCGGAGGCGCGAACTGACAACATATTTTGACGCCTTTAATATATACATCAATCGCCGAACTAGACAATGTACTAAAAACTGTTTTCCAAATGTCTATTTTATATATTGTTAATTTGAATCGTTCATGTGTGCAGTGTGTTTATGCATTTTTTGGGAGAACATAGCGGTTTTGAATAGCTTTCAAACGGAGCAGACGCGGAAGATAAAATATATTATCAATTTATCACATCAGTACGATCTATGTAAACTGTTTATGCATCCTAATTATACATCTCATGGTTTAATCTACATTCTTCAAACTGCAAATTATTGAAATATTGCAAAAATTAGATCATGAAATCAATGTATTATTAAATATTCAGAACGCATAACCCGTTATATACCCAACTGTTCCCGAATGCACTTCTGTAAACATATTCCAACACAGCATATGTAGAATATTTGTTCAGTTTAATAAACATTCTGCGAACAAAATACGACCAATTCCGAATGCACGTACGTAATAGTAGTGGACCAATATAGACGGCGTTACATATGCGACGTAAAGCGGTATTTATTTTAACGGAAACCCAGTACAAAAATCGATGAAGTCCCCTATCTACGTACACTGACGGCGGAATCCTAGCCGACCCTTGTTTCCGTGCTCGGACTGTGGGGCAGGGGTACTTAACACCGCTCGACCGACCGCTGCTTGAATTTCGCTTTTTTCCATAATTACTCGTCCTTAGTTTTCGTTTCCTGAGCTGGCGTCAGGCCCTTGGAATCAATAGAGTTAGACAACGTCCCAGACTCGGGGGAGAGAGTGGAAACCCAGGGTGGGGGTGGGGGGTGGCATGTCTATAAAAGACGCGATCGATCCGTATTGTTTTCTAGCTCCATGATTGCTTTTAGTGTGCCTTTAACATATGAACATCAACTAGTTGGCAAATACGTAGGACTCTTCTCTCACATGTTTTAATTATGTTTATGTGATCAACTGAAGTAGAGACGTTATCGAATGTCGTAAATAAACGCTGTTTTTGCACTGACACGTCAAGTGTAGAATTAATCTGTATATAAAAATATAAGCACTATATAAAACATAAAATGTAACAGTTAACGAATATATATAACTAAACAAAACCAATGAAATTACATTATGTAAATCTCGAAAATGTTCTAACGTAAATTGAGATGTTGAGTATACGAGATCGCTATCATGGCCGCGTTTCGATGACATCTACCAAATGGATATTACGTCTTCTGAACGCACAAACGTGTCTGACCTCACGGTAAAGCAGAGAGCGTTTATTATTTACTGACCTAGTATATTTATTACAATATTTATATAACAGAAGCCTTTGATAAAAGCACTGAATGTATTAGCATTGAGATAAATTTAGCCGACAGTGAGATAGATTCGGCCGACAGTGAGATAGATTCGGACGGCCGAGAGGACAATACTCGTCAAGGAGAGGCGACTTCTAAGCGAGATCACTTAGGTCTCCGATTACACTCATGCAAACGACTGGTCCCCATGAATACAGATCGTCGAGGCTATAAATGTATGAGCAGGAATAAACAATACAAACTTTCCCTGTCGAGTGACTGGAGAATGGCCAGGAAATGGAGAACTACTTTATTAGTACCGTCTCTTGTCGTCGCGGTTTCCACAGAAAGTCGATTCAATTTATTATGCCAGAGGTTAAAATTGCGAAATCTATCCAGAAATATGCATTAGATAGCATAGTATACATTATTAATAAAATATTGTAATATTTATTACGACATTGTTTAGTTTTATATAAAAACAAATTCATTCTATTACTTTTTGAAAAGGTCTAAAGTTACCAAATAATGCAAAGGTATAATTTTTGAAAATATCGTTTATTAATATTAATTCAAATCTGAGATAAATTATACCGCATTAAATAGATATCGATGGTACACATAAAACATTATCCAACTAATTTCATTGTTAGTGGACTGTTGAAGGGAACGCAGATTTGAAGTGGGAACTACAACGTGTTATGGGAAACAAGAGCACTTACGCGGTGTTGTTACCAAAGCCATGTTTGACAAGAAAATATACACCATGTTCGAGTCCGTCATTTAACACAACCCATCTGGGATTCCCGGCGTCGTCACGTCGCGGGCGGCGTTGACGTTGTCGATTTCGTTCACCCGGCGTTGGGATAGCCCCCGTGTCTGGCAATAGGAGACTCAGTGTGGTCTCGACTTGTAAACCACTCTTAGAAGCTTTTCAATTCATAGTTCTCAGTCCGGTGTCAAATGATAACTGCGCTGTACTTATGCCACAGAACCCGCTTTAGCCGTATTTGCATAGCTCCGTATTATTCCCAGATACTGCAAACAAGGTCTCCGCCGCCGTCGAGGCTCATTGACAGAGAGCTTCTTATTACTAAATGGTCACCAAACATGACTTTGACAATACGACTGCTTCTAACAGAGGGAGACAGCACTCTCGGATTTACAATCCACACTTTGTCAAATACCACATTTTCACCTCGACGGCTCTCATCTTGATAAGTGTCCCCGCCCCTGCGATCAGGACTCAACGACGGGGAAGGGTTTGTGAGGTTTGAAGGGTGTGGGGTGGGAGGGTTTGGGGTAGGGGGGAGAGGGTGGGAATGTCACGGAGACATCTGCCTGCTTTATACGATCATAAGGGTTTGAGAGAGGCGAGAGCCGCTTCTGTTTATCCTGCTATTTAATTGCATTTTCACCTGCTTAAACCATGTTTCTAGTGACTTTTAATCCCTTCTCGATATCGAGATCCGATATCCAATAAGTAAAGACTAAAAGCTGAATATTTGACCGACGGACTTTGAAGAACGAAAGCTTTTATTTAGAGCGCGCGCGTTTCACGACGAAGCCACATGAAAGCACTCGGGTGGGAAACTAGAATTGAAGTTTGGTGTATTAATGGTGACGACTTACGTTGCCGCACGTGATCCATTTTGTTAACGATAAGATCGAAAAGCACACGAGATGACTTGAAAACGACTGATCGTACAGATATCTGCCCAAATGGCGAAAACTCGCTTCGATTTATCGATAAGACTATTTTCAGAACCTAAGCCGATTTATGTTGATTGCGGCACTTATTACATATTAAATAGATATTATATAGTTTACAGGAGATTCGATACGACTTGTAAACCTGTTCCAATCGCGACAATCAAAGAAATGATACCCCATACAACGACTTGTCATTTCGAAGTCGGCACGCAAGGAACAACAAAACAAGCTGAATTTTTGAAACAATGGGAACTCACGGGGATAAAAAGAAATACGGAGAATGCTATCAGGAGATTAAATGATTCCCAGATTGACTAGTTCTGTCACGAGGAGCGCTAAATAGCACGCGCAGTATCGCCCGAGAGCAGAATCGCATGATAACGCACACACTGGTTCCTGTCTTATCATGTCTGTACTGGAATCTGCAATAACTGTGATTGGTCGGACGTTTACGCGAAAGTTCTCAATCTGTGATAAAACTCGTTTTCGGATGGTGCCTATCTGACTGCCATCTTGCACGGTACATGTTTAAGTCGTCGGACATCCATCCTATTCATGCTAATCGCATAAACTCCATCTAAAATTCGTGGCAAAACTGCAAATCAGAGACGCGATTGAATAATAAACCATTGCAAAGCCATTTCCTTTGTATGAGATCTGCATCAACGCCATGTCTACGCAGTAAGCTATATCTCTGGTGTGGCAAAATATTTAACAGAAATTGGTATCGGGTAAAACCCACATCTAAATGTCAGAATTAAAACGGAATATTTAAATCTAAATCACTATTGCTCCTAAACCTGAAAACGCATTAAATGCATTAATAATTTACATTATCATATAGCTTCACATAATTTTATATTAGTAATATATAAGTTTATCTCTACTATTATGATCGTGATTGTAAGATAGAAACTACTAGCAGTATTGCAAGTCCATAATTAAAATATATAAACTTAATACACTTTAAGCGGACTCACAGCTGTTATTGAAATGCTCCTATACTATTTTACAACAACACGCAACCCTAGCTAGCAATATTGTATGTCAATAATATTTATGAAACCCGTGCATTAGCATATGCATACATGAAGATATTCATTTCAAATACAAATCGATGTATATTTACACTGTGTATCGACTATTCAAAGTAACATATACCTATAGTAAAGTCTGTGTAACGTAATACATACTAGCACTCCACATAGACTACCTTATACAATAATATAACTATTCCTCTTCTACAGATCACCAGCTTTAATTCCATGTATTACGTTTGTCTATTTAGGCTATACGTATTTCGGGTATCAAATACATCTCTTTTTAGGATCGTGTCTTCGCCTAACGGTACAATATATACCAGTGAAGTTACACCATAGCCTCAATAAAACTGAAGTGTATTAAACAATTAGCTAGATATATCTATGAAGGATTTCAGCTTAGAAATATGTAACAATATATATATATATGCATGATCGTCATATTACTTTGTATGACCAGAGACCATGGTGATGCATGGCTTGTGCTAATACATTGCTCTGTCTGTCTCTCAATAGTTTGGAACTTATTCTTTTCCCCCATGTGTTTGTCCTGGTTATGTCATCGTCTGAGAACAATAATTCCCAAACCGTTAATGTAGCCGAGAAACAGAGTCCAACCTGTGCGTGATACAGCTACATTACTATGCGTTGCTCACTCCAGGGGTGAATGCTTGATTCTTTCTTTTTTTTTCGGTTTCTGAGAATTTGCTAAGCTCTCCCAACATAATTGAAGAAATGTAGCATAGCACTTCATCTGATGGATAGCGTATTTTGTTAGGAATATTAGACGCATGCCGCAGCAAGTGTAAAACGAGATTTCATTTCACTCCTCTGTCCATTAACATAATAGAATTAGGGAAACAAAATTCTTTCGTTCCTGTTTATTTGTGGATTGCTGTTTCTCAATCGACCGAGAATGTCTTAGCTGTTATGCCTAAGTGTTATGGTTTTGATATTCCGTTTGATTTAACGTATTTAAAATATTACTAGAATTACTTTTTAATTTTAATAACATTTTCAGGATAATATGTCATTGTATTTGTTTTACTGGTTTTATCCGAAATGTAAACAAAAATACCAAATTCCTAATCCTATACGATATCTCCATTCTAACACGATACACTGACACTACAAGATCAAGTTTCAGTCATCAACAAGGGACTAATCCATAGTTTTAACCCGAGCTGATGATATGTACCCATAAATATATGATGAGACTCCTATGCCAGATTGATGCCGTTAGAACCAACGGCAGCCAACTCTGAGCGCTTTAAGTATGGAAATCACGAAGCCATCTATATAATTACAACTCGTATTATTCAGTCGCCAAACTAGAAAAGCTGTCGCATTTTTCTAGAGGCGGTGAAAGTCTCGTTAATATTGTACGAAGTCTGGCAGGGTTTCTAGCTCTCTGGCTTGGTCACCTAAACCCCCATTCACTTCAAAAGGTATTGCCTTCGACTGGCGAATCCCAAGGCGAGTGATTGCCACATTCCACGAGGAAAAACCACCCCGAACCGAATACCGGAGTCGAGCAGACGGTGTGAAGTGCAGCCCATTTGAATATGTATTTTGCATGTGATTTTAAATTAAGGCTAAGTTCGCCGGTAGCCGGGCTAACCATGATAGCGTTTAACGGGGCGACTGCACGTCACTTTCTTTCGACGACGTTGCTTTTCCCAGGGTGCTGTGCGAATTTTACGACGTGACATCCTGGAGTTTGAAATTGTTTGAAATATTATTGATCTTTTGAATTATTTAATGACCTTGGATCAGAAATGTTAGGCATTATTGACGGATTGGAAACTTTGAGGAATAATAGTGTTGATGGTACATTGAAGGAGGATGCGTGTGTACAACTATGGCCGGTATTTGACATTGACACATCATGCTAATAAGCAATTGTATACATGTACAAGTAAAGTAATGCTGATTCGTGATAACCTTATCTGAACAATAATGAGATGGAATAAAAGAGGATAGAAAGAAAAGAATATACATGCAATACATACTGTTGATTTTCGGTGTTTGTTGTTCTTATTTGATATATAGTTTGGTGTGTGTGTATGTGTGTTTGTTTGTTTGTGTTTGTGTGTGTGTGTGTGTGTGTGTGTGTGTGTGTGTGTGTGTGTGTGTTTGTTTATGTGTATGTGTATGTGCGTGCGTGCGTTTGTGTGCGTTCATGTGAATGTTTCTTATAGTTGTTTGTTAGAATGTTCGATGGTAAGAAACAGAAAGTTGTACAAATTATCAATTTAAACTCACCAATCGACGTTTGGGTTTGATGAGGGGTCTGTTTTGACCATTCATTTTGTGATAAAGACCGCACGCGTTGCACAGATAGTGGCCGGTTCCATCCCGACGCCAGAGGGGTGTTGATGTCGCTCCACAGTTGACACATTCTCTTCCTTCTGAAATGGACGAACAGTCTATTTCATGTTATTCTATGAAGTTTAATCAAATCATTTCACAAAATCATCATAGCAATGTACCACTAGAAACGAGTCGTAAACTAGTCGTACACGTCACCATGTATAACCAAGTCTAGAATGTCAATTATATTTCTAGACTGCATAATAATAAGTACTATATTAATAAAGCGTCATTTTCATGTTTAAACCCTTTTAAAAATAACTAGTATTATATGATACCATGCTAAACACATTCTAATAGCATGGCAAGAAAAAATAAATCAAACGTATATTCATTAATCAATATAACCAATTAAATACAATGCAAACAATTATTATTCTGTTTATTTTGAATATTTTTTATTATATTTTTTTAAAGGTTTCTCAGTTTATTCAGTTATCTTTATACGAGCGTGTTTATTCTGAGAGGTTTATTTAAGACAGGCATTTAGTCTCAAGCCCGAAAAAAGGCTCCATATATAATGTCACCGTCAGAAAAACGCCAGTGTGAGAAGAGGGGATTAGGCCGATGGGGTGTGGGAGAGGGGAGGGAGATGGGAGGGAGGGGCAGCTCCCAGGAATGTAAACAAGTATGTGCTATGTTTCATCACAGACAATTAGCAAGCAGTCAGCGAGAGAGGTGGCTACCGTCATTTGTCAGTTTCACAGAGATGGCACCAGTATTAACGGTTTACTCTCACTCAAGGCTAATGATGTAATTGCGGCGCTTGTTAGCGCAATTCTTGAACTACGCTTGAGAACCGTTCGACCCGTATGTTGCCTAACTACACGAAAAACCACCGGCCGCCATTTTACGCGGAAGAAGAACCAAACAACGCCAATTTTCAAACGGTCCCAGTGGAACTTAAAAACAAACTGGTTTTGTTTTCTCGCGCGCTGCGCTACCACCGCTACTCGTGTAAATTGTCAGTAGACAGCATCCCGGTCGACGAGAGAGCATCAGGGGATATGAAATAAAGAGCGTGACGGTGGAATAAGAGCAGCTAGAGAGATGGAGAGAGCGCTTTAATTATAAGAAGCGATGCCAGTCGCCATAACATGCTTGGTTTGAAATCATTACCCGTCTGTCTGCTTTCATACAAGTCTCGTTTTCGTCCCACTTGGCTGAAGAGTTGGAGCTAAGTGCCCCACAGTCTTATAAGCAGTGGCGTTTGGTAACTCGATTCATATTAGCCTTTATCAAACGGCTGCAGCGGTGTGGCCACTTCGTGATATCTCAGACAGCTAGTGCAATGTGCTTCTTGTCAAGCAAAATCTTATATAATGCTAATTCATTTGAAATAAGGACTCGTTTATGCCGAGAAAGACAGACAGCATAGGAGAGAAGAGAAAAAACTTGGAATTTTTCAAGTCCTTGATAATTAAGCGACATCCGCATCGAAAGAAATGATGAAAGTGGAAACATAACCAATGTAGAGCTGCGAATTCTTGATAGGATTAGCCGATTTTGCTGAGTATTGACATAAATTGTTTGTAAACAACTACATAAGATGTGGTCTATTTGCGCATGACAGACAACCTACTAGTCAGCAATATTCAGCTTGTTCTTTGCAAAACTGCCCAACTGTGGCGGTGTTTTACTGATCAGGCTCGGTTAGTATCTGCAGTGCTCTATATATGAGATCACCTTGCGTAACTGAACAATAATATGTATTTTGCCCCTGGCGTTTGACTCCCCTTTTAACGTCATGCTGAAGGTTGTGATGCGTTCAGCTTTGCTAATCAAAAGCGATTAGCATGGAAAAGTGATTCAGCCCCTTCCAATATGCATCACAGATAACTAGAATTCAGCTTACAACCGACTGGCATGCAAGCTGCCCATCTGGGTCCAAGCTGTTGCGGAAAGTATTTTCCTGGCTTCGTTTATTTGCCACATAACCCCTAACCCCCTACTACCAAAACCACCGAGGTCTGGGGATTAAAACCTGGGAAATTACGCATTTAATTGACACACGCATCTATCAGCACCACCTATACCTTAAAGTCATCACGTGAAAACTGGATTCAAACCTGGTAAATGACACATTTACTGGGAACGACCAATCTAGCATGTTGGGTCCAGTTGGCCCGTGTCACTATGACCAGACGTCCAAACGTCTGTGGTCTCCCATTAGGTGCTGATTAACGCGCATCCCCTCGAGTTTGGGCTCCGCATATCCGTGACACGAGCGTGAAATGCTACACCCTTGGGATGCACCCCTACCGCTTTCTCTGACCCCCAGTCTCCAAACCCACACAATCCCTGGACAGAATGCCAGCCGTTCAAGACAAAAGCCTCTCGTTTTCCGGCCAACGCGGATATACCCAAGTATCTACTAATTGCGTATATTGTTTCGACTGAGACAGCCAGGCTCGCCATTTCGACGTGGCTCTTACGATGTCTAAATGACCAGTCGAGCTGCTGGATCGGGTTTCAGTCCACATTTTACATCAGAGAGAAAATTCAAAGCACGATATATTGGTTAAATACCAATGTCAATCCCGTAATTGCATAGAAAACCTTTTGGTAGTAAACGCGATGGCATTCAATGTATGGGGGAATACAGTACCACTACGCTAGCACAGTATGTAGATGGTAAAATTGACTGTGAAGGATTGAAATAAATATAGTTCTTCAGACAAGATCCAGATGGTTTGGACGTGGGACGTTCAATTCCTTACATCTTCTCTAACATGTTCATTAACATGGGATGGTGCATAGCATGAGCTGGGATGTAAGGTGTATTGTCTTTCTTATATGAACATTATATAAATCAACATATATTCACAAGAAATTATATAACATTGGTATTTACATGTATTATCATTATAGCTAAGCATGTGCATACTGTAAACTGATAATTCACATAATGTGAGCATAGTATTGTCTGAAAAAAGTTTTGTGGTTTAATTTTACTAATAGATATTATTGATGAACAAGAAAAATACTGTTTTACATATTATATTAATCATGAACAACATAGATAGAGTTATATATTAGTATTCATTCCGTTCCCTATTTCCCTATGACGCTTTCATTGATATGAACTTTCGTGTGGGTTTAAAAATAAATAATAACCGCCAGACAAAGAAAACAAAATCCACATTAAAATTACGATGAATGGCATTTCTTAGAAATCACTAAAGTATTGTGTTGGTCGTTAACGTTAGAAATAATATTCAACCTTCAGTCGATACTCTACAGTAGAGGATTTCTGACATATGAGAAAATACGTTGACATAAATAACGTATACATGAGCGGTGTTTTTTTAGATGACAGAAAAATCCATTTGTCCTTCAACAGGAAATTACTGAAGTAAAACATATATATAACTTCTATATATTCATATTTTGAGAGTAGTATAGAAACTGCCTGGCAGAAATGTGAAAGTACTGAAGTGATTTCACAATACAACATTAGAACTGTTGAAATGACGCTCTATGCAATAGTACAAAGGTCGTTTTCCATCTACATGATTTCATGTGAAAATATGCAGCTGGAAATACAATGTGTGGAATAATTATATGAATATTGCATAATAATAATATATTACAGGCTGTCTCAGATAGTAATGATATTCAAACAAAAGAAAATACTTGGACACAATAAAAATAGAAAGTTTTAATTAGATGTAGGTCTAATTTGTATATAGAAACATTTAGATCTGCAAGCCTGAGCACAAAATAGTATCATATTAAAATGCATTAAAGTACTATTTTAAATGCATATGTTACATTTATACGAAGCAGGTAACTTTGGTTTAATATAAATCTCTAAATAGCAACATTAATTAGCTACGTATAAATACACTAGATCTTGACAAAGGGTAAAGATGTTTTTCTGGTTTTGATATTAATAAATACTGACCATATTTAGAGTAAACAAAATTAGACATGGACTTACATTTAAGATTAGGTAGCGTCTGTATAACCATAGGCGCGTTTGTGATACCTATATAGTGCAAATACATTATCGTGCTATATTTAACAACAAGTAGCATACACATGGATAGTTGCATGCACATTCGGATCTATTGCGTTAAATATTTTAGTGCAACATCTAGGTTGCATCTCTTTTTTAGTACAACTCGTGTACGAACTGATCTTCCTCATAAGCAAGAGTATCATGGCACGGTTTGTACATATAATTAAGATACATTCATGGTTCAGTACTGCGAGTAGAGGCAATTAAATACCTTAATGATGTCACTAAATTGTACGCTAATGAACTAATTAATTTACGTTAAAGATCTCACTAATTTTACGTTAATCAACTAAATGTGGCTACGTTAATGAAGTAACTACATTTACGTTAATCAACTACGTTTACATTAATGAAGTAACTAATTTTACGTCAGTGAAGTAGTGGTAACTGAATGAAGTAAGTAATTTTACGTTAAAGAATTAACTAAGTGTACGTTACTGAAGTAATGCTAACATGGTTAATGAAGTAGCCACTTTTACGTTAATGAAGTAACTAATTTTACGTTAATCAAATAGTTGGTTTTATGCTAATGCTATATGTAAGTTTACATTAATGAAGTAACTAACTTTACGTTTAAGAAGTAACGTATTTTACGTTTAAGAAATATCAGATTTTTACGTTAATGAAGTAACTAATTGTACGTTTAGGAAGTAACTAACTTTACGTTAATGAAGTAACTGTATATTTAGGAAGTAACTAATTTTACGTTAATGAAGTAACTAAGTTTACGTTAAAGGAGTAACTAATTTTACGTTAATAAAGTAGCTGTATATTTAAGAAGTAACTGATTTTACGGTAATACAGTAACTGATTTTTACGTCATAAAAAAAAGTTATAGCTACCTGTACTTGATCGTGTTTTGGTCCTTGTTCTCCCGTGTACCCCGGCCAGTGAGGGTGTGGCTTTGAAGACGGACGCTGTGGGGTGGAAGCCGAGGTGGGCACCCGAGTAATCCCCTGGCATATAGTGGGGGTAGGTAGCCACGGGGTGCGCCGTATTGCCACTGACGCCATGAGACGATTGAAAACTGGACAAATTGGACAAGTTATTTTCACAAATATCGATGGTTTTGGGTTTGGTATCTGGGGTATATTCGCTGCCGGTGACGTTCTCGGGAGTATTGTCTTTGGGGGGCGTTGGCGGAAAGTTGAAGGAGTTTGACGTCGAGATTGACGTTGCCGGGTGCACGGAGAGGGGCGCCGTGGCGGAGGGGTGGGTGAGGTTTTTGCTGAAGACGCTCCACCCTCCGGCATGTGGGACCATGGATTTTGGTTCTGTGATCCATGGCAAGTGTGTGTGGAAAGGGCGAAGTTGGCTGCCTCCTGAAAATGAATAAAACAAAATAGGACATATAGAACATTAAATAGAAATAACGAATACAAAATATATATATTTTTTGTTATGTTTTGTATATCCAAATAAGAAGATGATTTAATAAAGATAGTGTCTGTAAGATATTAATAACATGCTATCAATATTAATTAACATATACTCATATTTGACAGGGTTTATAATAATATCAATATGAAGTTATTGCATTTGGAGCAGTGAATATATTACTTTTCTTGAGAAATTGAATTTTATTATTAAATGACAAAACTAAATAGTTCTGAAGTATATTAATAACTAAGCAAATACGTTTACGCAGTTTGTAATGAGATTTTAACTTTCAGGAATTGGCATTTTGAAAATATATAGTGTTATATATACACTACAGGTACGGTATCATCAATTCATTTCAATACAGGACAAGACAGTACATGCAATATCTGTTAATACTTTTGAGATAAACACTTCGCATAGGATTTCAACAAACAAAACGTAGCATCTACTTCCATTTATAAACGTACATTTTTGTTTTACGTTCTTCTTCACGAGCGTTGTCAATTTAGTTATTGAGGCTCCTAAGGATATCGGCGCCAAATTCGTGAATTACTTCACGGAAAATTTCAGATTACCGTCCTCGTGGCGAGTCTGTTCTCCGTGCACGGATCGTTAATAGCTAAGAAAGATGCTTCCGAAATCAGAGAAAATTGTTTTCACAGCAAATTAATCAAGTGTTAATGAGGCTGACGAGTGGGGAGGGGAGGGAGGGGAGGGGAGAGGAGACACGAGCCGTAATGTCTACACCCCCTGTAGCCGCGTACTTCACAAGGATCAAGAAGAGATTTAATACGATAAATTAAATCAAGCGGTTTTTAGAAAAACCTTGTCATGTGAACAAGCCTCGCAATAAAACGAACTAAACCTCATAATTAATCTTGTAATATATATTAATATATATTTTTTTAAATGTGATTGTTTGTCGGCGAGACATGACATTGTATTTCTTGTAATTTGTAATTTTAAATTATTTTTCAAAATATTACTATCAATTCTGTGCCCGAGGTATGTAGCATATGGGTAGTAGTGTCACTCAAATATAAGTATATTGTCTTGTTAGACGTGCAGAGTGTATCGAACATATTAATAAATGTTCATATCGTGAAACCCTATTCCATTGCGAAAATTCAATATTTGTTTATTTGACATATTTTTAACAGATGCAAAAAGAAGTCAATATTTAACAAGTTATATGTTCGTATATTCTCTTAATAATAAAACAACAGACATGTAGAGAATATTATATACAGCTATATTAAAGTCATTTTCAGGAAATAACAGAACATTGCCAATTTAAAGTTCAATTCCAGTCAAATTTGTTTTTAACTTCAAGCCGAGAGTAATTCCGCGATTATGGTTTGCCCAGTAATGGAAGTGTGTTTATAAAGATCTATAGAGTTAGTGAGATATGACCCGCGAAATTCTCCATGTGGTTTACAACTCTCTCAACTTATGAGTAAACACCATCATATGGGGTAACAAACTGCTAAGGGGGTGAAAGGGTTTTCATTTGAGATGAGAAGTGTGGCGAGCGCAGGAACGTATAGTTCACACGGAGACTCATCGAGGGGAAGGAGCGTGGAGTGTATAGCACCGAGGTTGTGACGGACGAGTTGACGACAGAAATCGACGACGGATTGATGTTTTACGCTGGCAGTCTAGACTAACAAGGATTTCAAATCAGAAATGTCGAATAGAAGAAGTTTTTAAAAAAATACAGGCCACGAAATGATCTCCTGTTCGCACTGAAATAAAATCTTATTTCGTAGACGAATCTGGCGCCTTGAAATCGCGCGTTGTCACTGGGGCTCTTAAAGCAAGCCATGGAGAAAAGCGAAGAAGTTAAAAACAAGCCGATGTTAGTATAGCTAGTTCGAAGTGTACGTTTCCGTCTAAGAGAATGGCGGATGCATCTGTGTGTTGAATTTACGATGGGGGACAACTCGAGTATTACTGCTGGGACATTCTGTGACGCTTGTGCTTAATGACAACATACTTTACGTTGAATTACCAAGCCATTCCGGAGATATCGAGCTCTGTTTCCGTTCCGACATTACTTGGAATCTGGTAGAGGAGTCTTATTTGCATACGCAAGGATACGTACAGTATAACGCAATACATCGATAATCTCCAACGTGTATTTTGAGATCAATGTTATCCTACCAGTTTATAAGCGTAACCAAAATCCGAGGCTTTGTCGGCAGTATTGGGTGATAAATAATATGTCGTCCACAGCATGTCCTTGTACATTATTGCGTAGTAATATCTAGTGAACCAAGTCGTGTCCTGGTATAAATAAATATAGATCAGCAGGAATATATATGCATGTCTCTGAGGACACGACGGTACCACGCGACATGTCACCCAAGCTAGGCGTGTCATTTTCTACTATGACAATTGATTTTTTGTCCCGTTCCTACTATATTTTGTTTACTTCGATCGGGTGTATAATTATATGCATGTGTGTGCATGCATGTCCGGGTGTGGGTGAGTGGTTATGTGGGTGACATTGAGTATAGAGAAACAATAATAGTAATAATAATAATGCATTTTAATATATTACCTGATAAATCATAAAACACAAGGAAGTCTATGATTGTATGAGTGTTTGTCAAGACACATGGCAATACATAATAATGCAAAGGAAGAGAAATAATAAATGCATTATGATTGCGGGTAAATAAAGGTAAACTATTAGTTTGACAGGGTCTTACCGTGTTGTCGGTAACCCATTGCAGGTCTTCCTGAACCATGGTAGTACCCGTGGTTCATGTGTCCGGAGTTTGTATCGAAGGATGAGAACAACATATCCCCGATGTCTTCCGGGGGTAGGATAGCAGGGGTGACCGCAGCATCGAAAGTATTCCGAGGTGGGTCCGCTCGCAGCCACGCAGCGTGCTGCTGTTCATCCATTATGCTCGCCGAGTACTCCAGTTTGAGTTCGTAAACTCTGCCAGGCTAAATGCCAAAGATGACCTGAAAACGACAAGATTTTAAGATTATGAGAAATAAACAAAATCCTGAGATAACGGCTGCATATTATTATTATGTCTTTTTTTAATCGACCGATATAAGAATGAGATAATGGTTAGAGATGAATATTATAAGGAAATGGTATCTAATCTGTTGGTCGAATCTGGTTTCGGTTAAAGTAGGCCTAGTCCCGGTTTCTTCGCGGATTTGTAGTAGCTGATAACATTTGTTTTGATAAGTATCACAGTCCGGAATCAGGTGCCGTTTATAACGTTAGGAGCCACGTGTATTAATTTGCCAAGGAAAACAAACCTTTTGTATCGGTACGAATATCCGAGGGTAAATTGTCACACCACACTGATTAAGCGATATTGGTGTACACACCAACTTGTTTGAACAGCGAGCGCAGATCTGTGTGCTTGTATGAGTCCAGATTGAAGTAAGTCCAAAGATCGAATGAGCCGGGTGTCAATGCACGGCTATGTTTCATTCCTCAAGCATAGAACAACCCGAGATGCAGACACTCACGGCGAGACGAATGCTCGAGAGCCAATCATAGAGCGCATTACATTGTCGAAACTGGCATAATAGCTCCCATGGTCTTCAGATGCCCGCCCTGATTGGCTGAGTCGGCAGGCCTTGATGATTCAATCTGTCAGTCAAGCTACGGAGGCGCACGATAACAGAGAATGCTTGGTCAATTACGGGCGGGGCTTGCACAGCAGTGGTGTTCGTTGATTGGATCAAACCTACAGAAGACCTGGTTTTAATACCCCGCCCATTCCAACGGTCGACGGGTGATATATAAGCCACGCCTACCACATCACACGCAAGCTACGCTTCATTCAACAAACTCTGTTTTCAACGGCAAACCAAGCGTGCTTCGCTATTGTAAATCTCTCTCAGGTCATGGCAGTGAAGCTAGTTTGAGTAAAATAAGAATACCTCTTCGAATCCCTTATCTTTGCCCAAATAAACCATGCTTACATGTACACTATGATGCAATTCACTTGAATAGAGTCATGGTTTCGATATGTAGAAATTACTGACCACAGAACATAAATTGCGTATTCAAGCTGTGTATCTACATTTTACGTTAAACAAAGTAATGAACATGCGGAAAATACAATGATCGACCAAACTGGCTTTATAGTCTTATCTCCATTATCTTATCCAACTTGAGATTTGAGTGTCCGTCTGATTGAAACGACTGCACAAGTGAGCGCTTTCGTCGCCGAGCAGTTGGCACAGATTAAGAGGATCGCGGCAGGCCACGCGCCAATATAATGAGCGACTCCGGAGTAAACTTTGATTCCTATCGGGAGGGACTATTTATTCACGCTTTCTAAGTCGTTTACACATCCAGCGAAAACACCGTACACACGTGAGTCGAACGACAAGCAATTGTCGAGGTGGTGGTACCTGCTCGTGAAGTTCGTCAGTGTTATTCCAAGCCACGTAGGACCGTTTTGGTTCCTGGAGCAACCAATAACAGAGACGGGAGCGTGGATGCTTATATAAACTAATAGAAGATGGTGAGGAAGCTCCGGACGACGTAATCATAACAATATCAGGTTATTAATTAAGGAACAAACCAACCCACTGTGAAGGAGACGATGAGTCGGAGTTCGTAGAAGGGGGTGAGGTCCGGAGGTGGGGGCTGGGGCTGGGGGGTGAGGAGCGGAACTGGGGGGTACCAGTCTAAACATCGTGGTCGCTCAGCAAGTGCATCGTTCAGAAAATTTAACCTGCAGGAAATGTATCCCAGATAAATATACGCACTCAGTTGTGGTATATTGTTCTTGGTAATTTAATATTGCGAATCCGACTGTCAGAAATGTCGGAGTAAACTGGCACGGATCTGCTAGGGAAATGTTGGAGCGGGGGAAAAAATAATGTTGATGGAATTGAAAGAGAGAAAGACAAAAAAAAGAGGATTTGATGGAGGGGGAGAGGTTGGGTGAAATTAGGGCGCGGGGCGAGGAAAAATGGGATAACTCTGAAAGAGAAATCATCGAAATATTTCAGGAAAGGCTTGGTGGTAAATAACAAATATATGACAAACTGTCTACACCTCCGACTAGGTAAGTGCAGTACTATAGGAGGTGTATTGTTAAGAGTCACACTAAAGGCAATGTCTGAGTTCATTATAAGTAACTGCGTAATATAAACAGGCACTTATCAGGGAAGAAATTACTCTTTGCGGATACGTAGATTAGGTTTCAGTACTATATATATACTAGAACTAGTATTCGTGAAATGTAGGCTGATGAAATATCTGATTCATCTTAAGAATAGGCTCATCGGCAGTTCCGTGAACGAGTTGAGTCAATAACATAAGGCGCATATTACATTGACTTTATACTCATTTTTCATCACAAAATTAAATAAATTCTATTTAAGAAATGTATACATGCATGACAATTACATTTGTGTTTAGTTAACAAGATATTTTTTTTTTTAAATAGTTTGTATTACGAATTTATCAACCCTGACACAACTACTAGTACGGTGTATCGATAGCTATCTAATAAAAACACTGTTATAACCCTCTTCCGGTCTCGTTGCCATGGTTTATTTTGTTCTAAGTGTACGTATTCGGATACACGTACACTTTCTCAGAGAACTCAAAAAAAATAGTGTAGTTAATGAACAATAGCATTAATTCGTTCATTTCGGAGAAAGTGTACGAATATCGAGAACGATATTGAGGCTCCACTACCAAAATTATATGGATATTGACCGATACACCTCGAAAAGTGTGGATGTAACTTACATTTGCATGTTGGAAAACCATGGCTGATTTCGGAGACATCACAAAAGTGTAGATGTAACTTACATTTGCATGTTGGAAAACCATGGTTGATTTCGGAGACATCACATGCTGTTCGTTTGTAAAGGCTCACTGTGGGGTGTAGGCTATTTCACTACATATAACTGACGGTCAGTAATGAAAACCGTCGACTATTACGGAAGTTGCTCATCCTGTTAGATTTGTGTCTGGTAGATGGACATCTTGCGGAAATCGTTAGACACGATATTGGAATCAATGTTGAAAACATAATACTAATTTGAAGAAACCCTAGAAGGAACTCCTTTTGAAAGAATAAACAAATAAATACACAATCAATAACGTTAATCCTTGTTGAGAGAAACATCGTATTTTAAAGTATGTATACTCCTTTGGTAGTTATCGTTTACTTAATAATAGTATCACTAATAGTATCATTGTTATTGCTGATGAGAAGTGCTACATTAAATATTTAAAAATAATTCCAATCCTTAAAAAGACAATAATTATCGTTACATTGTAAATATTTAACACGCGAAACTATAACGTATACTATTTTTTAACACGTATATTTAACTATTTTACAATGGATTCATATTCTTCCAATTCTGCTTCAATGGTGAAATATTTCCGCTGTCTAACGCTAATTGTAGTATCGATGTCAAAGTACATTCGGTAGATAATCATAGAATCATATCATTCTCAGGTGTCAGATAATGTCAAAGATGTGCACGAGAGATATACATTCAGCATTGTTTTCAGGTAAAACAAACACAATGATATAAATGTCAACAGGAATCAAACCTGTATTTCATTCTTCGTGAAAGCTTTTGAGATGTATAGCCTCAAACGATCCAATTGAACGCTGAAGCAAAAGTTCACGAAAAACAATCGAAATTCTCCTAGCTGACACGTCACGTGATAATAACGGAGCTAGCTCATCCGCGTATTCTGCCGCAGGTTAGATAGATAAGATGCTATATCGCTCTCCCGCGTCAGATAAAATGGGCCAATATAGCCCCGCTAAATCCTACAATAGTAATAAAACACATCTGTAGAAATATTCAGAAAATATATGTGTATATATCTTCCGATTGAAGATCGAAAATATAGCAATTTGCATGATACATCGATCATCTTTGAGATGAATCAGTGATATGTACAACGCATAATCAGCTTACGAGCATATTGATGTAAGTAATGTGCCAATTTAACATTTATAGTTGTAGATGAATCAACGAAGATTATAGGTTATGTGTGTGATATCGTTTGTAGTTGTTTTGTAACGTCTACAAAAAATGTATCGATTGAACCTACTTGAAACAATGCAATACTATATAAAAGCTGGTTGATAATTGACTTAGTGAAACATTTTGAGGGGTGAAACGTCGTTGATGCTGCATTTTTAATTAAATATATCATACTCCGCCCTATGTACCACTCGTTCATTCATTCTCTCTATTTGCTCTCTCTCTCTCTCTCTCGCTCTCTCTCTCTCTCTCTCTCTCTCTCTCTCTGGTATTTGGATATCTCCTATATTTTGAGGGGTGAAACGTCGTTGTTGCTGCATTCTTAATTAAATATATTATACTCCGCCCTGTGTACCACTCGTTCATTCATTCTCTCTCTAGGTGATTAAGTTCATACAAAATGAATATAGGAGGTATCCAAATACCAGAGAGAGAGAGAGAGAAATAAAATAATTGTGTATGAACTTAATCACCTAAATCTTGTTCATTCATTCTCTCTATTTTCTCTTTCTCTCTAACTCACTCTCAATCTATTTCTCTCTCTTCCTTCTCTCTCTCTCTCGGGGGGGGGGGGGGGGGGGGGGGGGGGGGGGGGGGGGGGGGGGGGGGGGGGGGGGGGGGGGG
>JAUTBX010125415.1:0-10134 GCA_032361465.1 Lepetodrilus tevnianus | reverse complement strand
AGCATCACTGTTGATGTTCCCAGTCACTCAGCATCACTGTTGATGTTCCCAGTCACTCAGCATCACTGTTGATGTTCCCAGTCACTCAGCATCACTGTTGATGTTCTCAGTCACTCAGCATCACTGTTGATGTTCTAAGTCACTCAGCATCACCACTGATATTACCTGGCTTCAAATTCATTGCCAAGATGTAACTGGACATAACACGTTGGATCTTTTCATCAATGTGTTACTAGTCTGTCAGTTCCAGCCGGTGCTTGCAGGTTTACTGCAAGATTCAGTGCTATGGATGTTGTAGGTTTCCTCCTACCCTAAACTAACAAGCCATAATATATGTGAAAGAATATTGAAAGCAGCTCTAAGCCCTAATTCAAATTGGTAAAAAGTAAAATAAAATTATATCAATATTAATATATCACTAGAAAAATACATTTTATGAATTCATCTGTCTCAGTCTTAGACTCTATTAAAAAGGTAAAATGGTCAGTAAGGTACTGGTTTACGTTAGTGTCTGAGGAGAGTGGAGTAGGTTTGTGGCTGTGCTGACATTTGTGTGTGGTTCACAGAGGAGATGAAGAGGTCGACCACGTCCACAACCGTCATGTCTGAGCCCCCGGAACTGGAGGACGGAGGATTCCCTTCTATGGAGATGTCGCAGAACAGACGCAGCCTCCATCTCAGGAACGGACACGCCAAGAACATCTACGCAAGGTCAGTCTGTACTTCATACGCAAATGGGTGAAAGATTCCCGCAACCACGTTAAACTCCCTAATCACTCACTCACTCACATGACCTAATCACTCACTCACTCACATGACCTAGTCACATGTTGCTGTACTCAGTGCTGATGTCCTCTCTACCTCCAGGTCCCCGCCCCGCCCTAGCCCCGCCAGTGTCACGTACTCCGACGATGAAATGGTTGCTAAGGGACCTATCCCCGACGACGTCAGCAGCAGCATCACAGACAAGCCGTCAGATCTGGACTCGGACGAGGTAAACTTGGACATTGTGTGGAGAATCCATATTAAAAAGAATAATGATGTATCAAACTTCTACCATTAGAACCACAGATAGTTACTTTTTTTTTAAACCTAAAAAGATATTGCACTTACCTACATGTCAAAACAAGTGTATGACTACAATTTTAAAAGTATTTTCCTATTATGTTATGGTATATTTTATGGTATTTTATGGTATTTTATGGTATATGTTAATCTCTGTATTCCACATTTCTACTCGTCGCAAATGGGTGAACGATTCCCGCAGCGACGTTAAACTCCATATTCACTCACTCACCACATTTCTACTTGCCAGCCGTCTGACGATGAAAGCGAGTTTGACGACAGTGAGAAGAGTCCATCGTCGCCACCCCCGCCGCCGTTCGGAGGTCACTACGCCAACAACGACGTCCGGCAGTCGTGGAAGTTCCCCAGTGCTCACAACGCGTACGCGTACACGGACAGCGAGGCCGAGAGCAGCCATTACGCCATGAGTCTCCACGGAGGTCAGGTGGTCAACAACCAGGCCAGAGCTCGGACTCCCCTCACGGGCTTCTCGTCATTCGTATGACCTTGACACCTGTACATAGTGTGTTGTTTGACCTCATCCTTTGTACATAGTGTGCTGTATGAGCATATGATGTCATGTGTGTACATAGTGTGCTGTATGAGCATATGATGTCATCTGTGTACATAGTGTGCTGTATGAGCATATGATGTCATGTGTGTGTTATGTACATAGTGTGCTGTATGACCAGGCCATATGTACATAGTGTGTTATACCTAAGTTAACGAGCCAGTCCCAATAAGACCTCATAGAGGTAGAAAGTCAACGAATGCTCACTGGAGTGTTGCAAGCTTCATGACGGAGAAAGAAAGCCAAAGTTGCTCAATGAAAAATTTCACTTTGAAGACAGCCTTAATGTCGGTGGACTAGGAAACTGAACATTCAGTGGAAAGTTCAATAGGAAGTTCAACAGAAAGTTAATTTCAAATTTTCTGGAAATACTTGATTGCTTGGAGTGTTCACGTACTACTTTCACGACGACCAATGATGCCACACAAAATGTCCTGGGGAGACTCAGTATCATGGAGCTCAGTGGCTACACTTCCGTGGAAGTCAGAAGACTTGAGAAGAGTTCTATTGAAGTGGAGATAACTCTTGCATCTATGGAAGTCACAAGAGGAGACAAGAAAGAGGAGAGTGTTTGCAGGACGTCTGTGTGAATGATAGAAGCTCCAGTATTTGTGATGCCTCCTGTGAGAGATATGAACATGTGTATATATACTGGTGAACACAGCAAGTGATCACAACCATTGGTGCCTCCATATGTGCATGTCAATCAAAGTCCATCATTATCATATGTTTCAGTCATCAAACACATTTCACATACCGTAGCCATTGTCTCTTACCACCCTATGAGAATTGTACCGAGGTTGTGATGGTATTATTATGTTCATATTATTATTGCACATAGAATGTAGTTACTAGATTTACTGATTATCATCAGTGCCCCATGTCGCTCATCCTCTACGTGTAGTCGGGGGAGTAGCCTCTCGATCTCATCCAGGACACGCCTGTCACGACTGTCGGACAACTCGCCTGTGATAACCCAGGTTTTTGCATAGATTTTGTGTCATGTAAGCATTCTATACATCACCGGCCACAGTGTCTCAAGGGAGATAACTGGACATGAAGTATTACTTCTTATTCCCTTATATTATAATGAAAGTTGGAAGAAAACATACTGTATTGAAACTTAAAATTTGAAAAGTAATTAAAAGTAATATTTAGGGTTTTATTGACAATGAGAAAAAAATAATTAAAAAATATGTTGATACAGTGAAGACATGACTGTTGTTGAGCTAAAATGTACAACATTAAGATCTATTGAAGTTAATCATATTGTATGATAATCATAATAGAAAGATAGCAAGTAAACACAGCTGCCAAGTCAGTGGTACTGGTATTTGATTTGATCACGTGATGCGACATGAGCCATCAGAACGTACATTTAAAGTTTTGTTACAATGTGATAGATCCACCTGGTTCTGACATGGTATGTAGTACGTATAGTATTTATCCATTCTGCAGTTATCTCCCTTGCAATGTAGGATGTGTGCGATCAGATGTGATGGTTTTGCTCAAGACTGGATGCCACACACATGTTGATTTCTTGTATTAATACATGTAATTGTGTGAAGTTTTCAATATCGAGTGTCATTTCCTTTTTATTCCATAGAAATGTTACTAATGAAATTCTTATTCATAGTATTAATCTGTTTACGGAATTTATAAATAACATTTTTTAAGTTGGAATAAAAATGGAAGTGCTTTCATGAAGATATAACTCGGTCAAATAATATTATGCTAATTCTTCTATATCTGTATTTATTATATTGCAATTAAAAGTTATCCTTCTATCACCTCTAATATCCTACCTGTATAATTATGCTCTTGTGATCAATACTATTATCTATGCATGTGGCAAAGGGCAGTAACTGCTTATTAAGTTTATTGATGTTTGCGATTATAATGATGCTCATGCAACAGGAAGGGGAGTTAATCTTGCTGTTCAAAATGCCCCTGCTCAACCAGCAGAGAATGGGTACCTGGTAGGATGAGCTGTTAATGTCACTGCAATTACCTACTGCCGGAAATGACAATTTAAGTTCAATATACTCCCCATGGAGTAGAGAAAGTCAAATAAGTTCACACTACCGTAATCCATTGACCTGGGTAATAATAATATATGATTTATGCATGTTGAGCATGTATTATGGAAATATACACTATATATATACCGTATATAAATATGTTATCTTTAAAATATAATAATTATTTTTATTTTTATTATTATTAAAAGTATTCATACAGGGTCACTTGGAGGACATTCATAGCAACTGTCTAAATTAAGTGTTTCACAATAATGATACTGTTACCTTCCATAAACCATGAATAAATTCGTCGCAAATGGGTGAAAAATTCACGCAGCGACGTTAAAATCCATATTCACTCAATCACCATGAATAAATAGGCTAATAGAGTTGATTTAACAGTCATTCACTGTAGCATATCATATTAATTCATTCTTCATCCACTGTAACATACCATGTGCTTACATCACTGATTCACTGTACTATATCATATTTCATCAAGTGCTGACCTTGTACATCAAGGTTTTAAGAATGGAGGTCAAGACAAGCGATGTTTATATATATTCTCATTTGTACATATCTCACTTATTAGGATGAAAGAGCTTGCCAGAATCTTCGATAATAAATGAAATTATGTTTTACACACAGACCATGCTTATACATGTTGAAAGAAAGATTGCTTGTTGAATATCATTTGTAGATAAATACAATATTTTTCAATACATTTTTATATATTTTTAGTATGTTCATGACATACAATCACAAATAGTTGACCAAGTGAATAGTCAATTGAATTACTATTCTAGTACTATGTATTTCAAGAAAATACTTAGTACAATTGATTTATTTTGGCAGTAAAAAAGCAATAACATTCTACTTTACATGCAACGTTCAGACCGGTCGACCTGTGATTGTATGTCTTTAAAGCAAAGTGGAGACAACTGTTGTTGTGGATCAAAATAAAAAATGCCATTTATTGGATGTTGGTTATCATTACTATGATAGCCACTCCACATGTTACTTGTAATTGTAAATATACATGTACTGTTATTACTATTACATGAATTCACTATTAGAACGACACATATTCTCAGCAATATTGTCAGGTACATCATGCTACTTGTAAAATTGACCACGTTCTGACTGACTTCATGTTCATGTTCATGTTCATGTTCAGAATAGTTATACCCATTCCATCCAGTGATGTCACCGTGCTTCAATGTCGCCATTCCATTGGTTCCATTCCATCTCTGTCCTCCTCATCTTCATGATCTAACATTGTTGTCTGTAGCGAGTGACAGACATGATCTGCAGACGGTACAAGGAAAACACTCGCAGCAATAACTCGCAGACTTTGGCATTTATCACCTTAGTTCCATCAATGTAATGTAAAAGTCTCCTTCTTTTTAATGATGTATTAATTCATGAGGTAGTAGTGATACTCAAACTGTTATTTCATTCCAATGCGTACCAAAGCTCTACTTTGCTTCCAGATCTTCCTCATCTCTGTCTGGTGTCCATGTTGATAATTCCACCCTGTGCAATAATCTGTGTTGATAATTAATATCATCCTTTTGATTGATTATGATCATTTGAAATCATCTGACATTTTACTGACATTGACATTGATAGCATACATACTAATCAACACCAAATATACTAGACAGCATTCCATAATGTCACTGTAATACTTCAGCAAATAACTGCTGAATTCAATAATTTTCCATTATTTTCTCTGCCAAAAATAGGTCAGGAAATCAGAGTTATTATATTAGTAGCACACCAGACTACAAACTTTGAAAGTTTGAGTTTTATTCCAGTTCTATGGTGCTGAATCTTCTCTGCACTGGAGAGTAAATCTCAGTATGAGGAAGTATATTACTGGCTGTGTAGTGTAGAGTAGAGTCTGCAGTCAGACATAACAGATGTATGCCAGGTGTATGTCACTGTGTGTCACATTGTGTCATAGTGTGTCATAGTGTGTCACAGATCTCCACGGGATTGCTGCTGCTTCTCTCACTCCCCCCACCTCCATCCAACAGAAAAACAAACCCTGGCAACCTGGCAACCTGGCAACCTGGCAACACAAAAAACATGTAGTAATTCTGATAAAAAGAAGCATTTATTACTATTTTAATAAAATATGTTCACAATCTATACACAACCAGGTATAATCTGTGACAACCAGGCTTCCTCATCATGATTGTACGACTGCTTCTATAGCTGGACATGAACTTATGGTTACTATAGGTGATCATTTTGTATTTATTCTATTTTAGTAGAATGCACATGATCTAATTAACGTACGAACTTAATGACACTGGAAGAATAATTTTGCAATGAAATAAGGTTATGAAATGAGGAACGAAAGAATGGAGAATGCAGTATGAAGTGTTTTCATCAAAATAAAAAAAAATAGACTATAAGAAATAACAGTGTTCTTTTTTGTTTTTGTAGTGAAACACTCTTACGTTAAATGACAACTCCAAACTTAGTAATGGAGAAAACTTATAATGACGGCGAAGACACTTACAATGACGGCAAAGACATTTAGTAGGCTGTATGTGGAAGAGTTTGACAGTTATCCACATAGTGTCAGATAGTGCCACATTTGACGACTAATTGTGATGCGACCTTGTATTTCTTGGTCCCGTATCCTCGCGATGTCTTCTGTATCCTCGCGATGTCTTCTGAGTGATGTCTTCTGTATCCTCGCGATGTCTTCTAAGTGATGTCTTTTGAGTGATGGCTTCTGTATCCTCGCGATGTCTTCTGAGTGATGGCTTCTGTATCCTCGCGATGTCTTCTGAGTGATGGCTTCTGTATCCTCGCGATGTCTTCTGAGTGATATCTTCTGTATCCTCGCGATGTCTTCTGAGTGATGTCTTTTGAGTGATGTCTTCTGTATCCTCGCGATGTCTTCTGTACCCTCGCGATGTCTTCTGAGTGATGTCTTCTGAGTGATGTCTTCTGAGTGATGTCTGTATCCTCGCGATGTCTCAAGCCCTGTCTCCTATACTAGTGGTCAACGTCCATGTAGCAGATTGTAGCTGTGTAGCGCTCCATCTACTAGACTACGTATAGGACGAGAAACCATTTAAATACCGACTGTTCGCATTATAGCAGGATGCCATAGAAGATCATACTTAGTGAATTCAAACCCAAATGGTGCACAACCAGTGGCAGCCTAGGTGGGCTGTAGATGGATAACTACTAGTACATATGAGTGGAGAGTATTTCTTCTGCAAGGACTCGGTATTGTATTTTTGACATCCCATTAACAAATGTATGGACTATCGCTTCCACATACAAAAAAATATGAATGTTCATAAGTTACATTAACCATTTTATCTAGGCCACGTGGTCTAACTCGTCTTGAAGTAGCTCGGAGTTGTACTTTTGCCTGGCGGATACATGTATATAGTTTAATATATGGATTGTATAATGCATTATGGATTATAATTACCGTATAATCGCCGGTAGCCAATACTGGCTATAGAACACTGAGCTATACTTGGTACGTGATCACCTCAGTAATACTACTACAAGGCAAATGTAGGGCTTCCTTCAGATATTACGCCGAAGAAGATTCTCCTCACCACACTGTTGTCTGACAATCGTTTCCGCCGTAGTGTGCAGCTAGCTGTTCAAGTGTTAATTGTGTCCTGTTGTGTTTCTAGAATAAGTCTACCGCAGTCAATGGCCAAAATTGTATACTAGTACGTATATGTCTTACAAATTGTGTTGATTAACCTAGAATAAAATATAAGTAAACGACCCATTTATTAACACTGTCCTAGGTACTAATGCCACTAAGTGATACTGTATTGTACACAGCCGTGATTATAAGGGAACCAATATTGAAAACAGATACAAACTCCAGGGCACAGATCAACATGTAAAAGAAAGGAAAACCAGAAGATATATTCAGAGCGTCCACAGGTCCGCATCGCGTGGCAATCCATTGATTGTTGGGCGTACATCTCGATCAAGACGGCGGTGTTCTAAAGTTAACATGGACTAATACCAGGAAATCGCCCTATGAAGTCATTGACATTGTCTTAGTACTGCATGACGGGGGTCCTACGTCTGTCTTATTAGTATAGGTCGAATATTATAATCTATGTATATGACGAATATCGTCCCGTCAAATGATATCATGTTTATGGATACAGATAATTATGTGGTCATATGTTTATTTATAGGCTATCCATCCACTAACATGCCGCTAATATCATCTCACATCTGTTATTACCCACCCATACAATGAAGCTGTTTCATTAGACATATCGTGTTTTCCTGATTTTGTCACCGCCATTTCTCCATTAACGCTCACAGAAGATAGAGATTAATCATCTCGTGCATTGTGAATATATACGTCGGATTAATTGGACGTTGATTATTATTTATAACAAACTGGATTACTGGAAGAGCAGCCGTCTCAACAGAACATTGCTCGATCACGAAAGCATCTTCTTAAAACATTGTATCAACATTTGCAGCTAGGTCACCTACTTAATGCTAAAAGGAAATATTATATTCAGCCCAACACTTGTCAGTATAAGTCTGAATTTGAGAACACTACGATGACTCGCTTCTGTTCCACGTCTGACTGATGTCGCTGTGGTCATCAATCTAATTAAAATTAGATACGAAAGTATCGCTCCAATTATATTCTGACATACCGGTACTCAACATTAGATCGTATGGCAGAATATATTTGGAGCGATACTTTCGTATCTAATTTTAATTAGATTGCTGTGGTCGTATCCATGGTATCTTATTGGGGGTTTAGAGCGTCGAACCCGGGGCCATGTTCCCGAAGATACTATACGTAACTACATCGGTCTTCCTGGTGAAATATTATTATAATCCAGAGAGAGGCAAATTTGTCTCCACGAAAGTTGAACGATGTCGTTACGTATACGATAGCTTCCGGGAGATGGCCCTTGCCCTTGGTTCCTCGACTGACAATTACGTGACGTGATGAACGCACGTGCTTTATAGGTTTCCCATTTCTAAACAATATACTAGTAATCATTTAATCTCTATCGTTGTTTCAGTTATTCATTAATGATGACACAGATATCGTAAGCCAATGTAGTTTTATATAATAAGGACTTCATGGTAGTTTTATTGACCTGGGTATCGTTTCTAGAAGATCTCATAATATTATCTACTACGCATAATGGCTACCATCTCTAATATACATGGGGATCATTCACTTAAGAGAACACTAGGGTCTCATAGGGGATACGAGAGCTTCGAGAAATCACACCCAGGGTTTTATACTAGGTTTCTGAGGTCGTAAATTGTCCGTCGACTGCAACCCAATACCAGTACACCAATCAGACTGTTCGTGATCATGGTACTCATGATGAACAGCAATATGGATTGTCCACGACACTGACACACATACAGCAACGTACTAGCTAGTCAACGGAACGCTCACGTTTGTACAGTTATTTGACATTCATGTTATTCCAACTGTGAAATTGAAATGTCATACATATCACTGGGTTCTGTGATAAGAGTGAGATTTGGGGGTTATGGTGACAATGTGGGTGACAGGCCTACACGGTGACGAGTAGGAGGGACTATGAAGGTGAGAAACTAATCTCACAAAGCACCACCAAGCGCTGACACTGATTTGTAGATCGTGGAATGAAGCCGTCTTGAAAGTATAATTGTTATACTTACCAATATTAAGTAACAAAGATATACTATAAAAAGGTGTAGCAGTGCACATCACATTTTTGGCACACATGTATCTCAACGTGTATTCGAGTTGTTATCCAAATGGCTCCCAAAGTGTATTCCAAGGTAGGCCTATTCTACAAACACGCCCATGTCAACCTGTATTTGAGTTGGTGCACAAATGGCACCTAACGTTTATCGAGTTGTTTTTTCTGGTTGTATTGAAATATATCCGAAAAAGAATAACAACAAACTTTTGATTTAATAAACAAATTTACTGAATGACATACGAACATCAAGAAGCAGGCGTGATGCGGATAGCACACAGGACAAGTACAACTAGAGCAGGTAGTATTGTGATGAGGTGAGCTTGCGAGAGACGCGGTGAGGAGTTGCAGCCGTCGGTATCGCACGTTGTGGCACACACCTCCACGAACTCGGTGACGACTTTCATCATCTCGCACGGATGTTCCAGCTGGGTCTTCCTGCAGGCTCTGATAGCCAGCTGACCTGAAGACAAACCACACCGGACATCAGACTATTAATCAGTCAATCAAGGAATAAGGGTGTGACATAGCGCCACATAGGACATCAGCCTAGGAATAAGGGTGTGACATAACGCCACATAGGACATCAGCCTAGGAATAAGGGTGTGACATAGCGCCACATAGGACATCAGACTGGGAATAAGGGTGTGACATAGCGCCACATAGGACATCAGCCTAGGAATAAGGGTGTGACATAGCGCCACATAGGACATCAGACTGGGAATAAGGCTGT
>JAUTBX010125404.1:0-10495 GCA_032361465.1 Lepetodrilus tevnianus | reverse complement strand
CCTCGGGCAAGGCGCTTCGCGTCTTGCATATATTTCTCCCTCTTTTCAATGACTGTAGGAGGGAGATCTCCCTCATCAGACTCTATTCAACTTGGCAGCTCTGCAATACACAAGTTTATATCATATTATCTACATAGCACAAACATACCATACATGTACACTGTCTTCCAATGTTTAACATTTAGAAGTATCTACTACTAGTAGAATCCCACGTACGTCACGTAACAATCAACAACCGTCACACGACTACGTCTCTCAGCCTATTATACAATACTATAACATATACAGTATACATCATAGAACTAAAGTGGGCGGATCCGTTTCTGAACATACGAGTAGAAGCGCCCATAAACTCCGCGTATGATGAGGCAGCCGCTAGGGTGTCACACGCGGTACCCGCCCCGTCCTCCCCGGGGGTGGCGTCAGTCGTCATGCCGGTGTCGCTGGTCAGTCCTGGGGGGTCACGGAAACGCCAAGGGGATCAGATAAACCCCCGATAGCATCATACCGATGAAAGATGTTGTACATGTTTACGAAAGATAGTTTATGAAGAAATATGGATTTGAACCCAGTCCTCCGCTGAGAAGCAATCAAACAGTGAGTGAAGAATGCTGTGCTTCTAACTTGTCGTGGGATTTGATGTTTCATGTGACCGCAGGCGAAGTCGGCAGAACATAACGTACATATCTTTTGAGTTAGAATTATTTTGATTAGAGATATATCGAAATGTTGCAGTTTAAAGATAACACAGTAAACCCAGCTCACAAATCATTTCACCCAGACGCGTTGCCATACTGTGCTTTTAGGAATATAACGGAAAGAAAATTTCAAAGGAGCTAGTTTTGTAAATAATACATTACCAAATTTACGTTCTCATACATATTATATGATAGCTTGAATATATTCTAATTCTATTTCATTATAGTCTTACCAGTTGTGTAGCTTTTGTAGAAGTCATGTTCAGTAGCACAGCATCATTGGTGAGTAAATGCATTGAATAGTAACAATGCTTGGACACCTACTACTTAATAAGGTTTATAAACTTAGATTTCCAACGATTTGATGTATATGTAGTACAACATATGATAATACAAACCTTTTGACGTGTAGCCTACACTATCTCTGAGCATGCTGTAGGATGGATTTAGCGTTATATACGACTGTATATGATTATTAAAAACATTATCCTGCATAATACAATATATAATGCATTAATACAATATGATGTTTACGAATATGATGGCATGCATAACTAATAAATAATTTTTTTAAAATTTAATTATTTACGTGAATTTTAACTTAGGTGGGCACACAGCGTGCGCCCCCCCCCCCCCCCCCCACACACCCACACACCTACACCCACACACAGACACACACTTGCATGCACACGCATATTTACATACACAGACTCACAAATGCGCGCTCGCTCACACATACACATCCATGCACAGACATATTAATACCACATAACACTTATACATATATTTAGATCTTACCAGACTCACCGGGAAATACATTTCATGCTTTATAAATTTAATACTTTTCTATTTTATTTTCATAATTTTCTTTTATGTTTTAGAAGCTTAACTTCATGCTTCCAAATATTTCCATATGCCGATCTTTCAAAGTTAATAGGTGCAAATACATTTCAAACGTACTACCACCCAATAACTCTTCTGCTTTAATTTTCTGCCATTCGGAAAACCTTATTGCAGATAATTTGTACTGTCTTAGATAATCTAGCAATATCACGCGACATGCAAAAGTCTATGTGATTAATTTCTGTTTATGACTTAATTATTAAATATCTTTTTAGGAGACGATGTAACCAACATCTGAACGTAAAGCATGTGCGGTTTATTAAGTGGACCAAAACTGCACGTGCATATTCATATAAATCTCTCAGAAATAGGAAATGGTATCTACCTACATCTGTCGTTATAAAAACGAAAAAAATAATATATAGTCTTAATATTTTCGTAGGATTCTGCGATTCTTTTACCAATTTTCTTCTCGACCGTAATGTTACATATCATATTTAGAATGAACCGACATTTGTTCGTCGACATATACGCCTTCGTAAGCTTTCAATATTTTCTTATCATTAGAGATTTATTGAGAGACCATCTTTCAGCATCACGAACTCTGCGCAGTCGTAAGTATTTCTGAAATATTATAACTAACAACTTTATTACCGGTACTACTTTCATATTTCTCTTCCTGATAGCGTTGTACATGCCTCTCCTACCGTGAACTTACATGATTGTAATTATATATTCCTTACCGTGCTGATATTTGTCTTATAATACTGTCGAATATACAGTCATATATTGAAATGGTGTAAAATTAAAACGTGGAAATAAATTTAGAGGTTATCGAAATATAAAATATCGCCGTTTATTTATAAACCGTATATACGAATTAAATAGCGTCATTTTAATTTATTCCTATTAAAGTCAAACACGGTTTAAGAAATACTAATTAAATATGAATTTTATGACTAAGACTGTACATATTATCTTCTTATAATTGTATTATTGTTCTTGATAATATGAAAATATGTATATATACAATGTGTGAATGTACGTTATATACTAATTATTTTCAAGGAACGGGTTACCTATTTCAATTGACTGACCTTTCTGGGTACTAATTGCAAAGCGCATTAATGAATTTAATTTCGGTAATACGTGTATTTTTCAATGGAACAATAAAGTAGGCTTACTCGTGTTTTGTTAAAGGTGGCTTAGTAGAATACGCTTTCATGTAACAATTCCTGAACATGCGCTAAACAATCGGGTGGTGCAGCATTAGAGCTGACAGCACCTCAAACATTTATTGAAGTAGAAAGACAGTCAAGATATTTATTTTAAGTCTTCGTCTTGTTTACACATTTGCAACATAAGAATAAAATAGGAACGACACTAACACCATTCTGCTATATTTCTTCATAATTTGAACAGAAAGTATATGCACTTGTTCACCGACAAACGACGTTGTGGTAAAATACCCCAATATCTTAGAAACAATGACTAATTACATAACAGTCATATCCATTACTTTGTCATAAACAAACCAGTTGCTGATCCATTGTAATTAAATAGCTCGCCTAAGATTGAACGTTGTCAATTTCCCTTTCATTTGTCGCATGCTGCGATTTTGCAATAAAACCCTGGAACGATGTTAGCTTGTAAAGACGAGGAGCTCAAACAGTACCGCTCAAACTGAGTATAGGGATCTGGTATGGTCAGCGGTTTGGGTGGATTGCGAGATAGCCTGGGGCAGGACAAATTAAAGAGGTGGCCTTTCTGAAGACATACCTGGAGGGGACGTAAAACAGCATCTTACTTCCGGTGCTTGCTTTACAATATTGTCTACACCCAGTGAACACAGCATCGCTCTGTGTGTGGGTAATAGCATGTAGAACATGATTCTGAAGTTATGTATGAATATATTGTGTCGAGATCCTTTTCCTACTATACAGTATACACCGCTGCCATGGAATGGAACAAGATTCCCACAGAACTTCGATCCTCTCCAGAGTTCTCAACTTTTAAAGCTCTTCTTAAGACGCATCTTTTCCGCCAAGCCTATCCCTAGTGACTGTCTTTGTCTGTGCTTCCAGCATGTGTTTTTCCGCATGGAGTCCAGCACGTTATAAATGCACTATCATTATTATTATTATTGTTATGATTATTATTATTATTATTATTATTAACCCTATTCGTTTTCCTTCTAGATTAACAACAATCACCAAGGCATCTTGGATGAACGAGATGGTTAGAGATAAACGCACACCTACTCTAGTAAAGCTAATTAATAACAGTCGTAGTGTATCAATTATTACATGTAATATAGACATACATGTAGGCCTACACTGTCTCTGGAACAGTATTGTTAGCAACATTTCCTAGAGTTTCCAAACTGTAATATCAGTATTCTGGGACATATTTAATATTCACATAGTAACATTTCCTTGAGTGTGGTAATGGTAATTCCAGTATTCTGGTACTCTAATCATGTCGTATCCCTAATCAAGTAACTTCAGACTGGTTCGCAGTCTATTTCCAGTCAGAGTTACCTCCCGTGGAGACGGACATTAAATCAACAATTGACCGCTGCTGCAATGGAGACTGTATTAAAAATATTAATTACAAATCCTCCCATGTAGCGCGTGCTTTACAAACCCCGCTGTGAGTTGAAATGCGATACTAACGTTTTTACTCGTTCTGCACGAAGCTGCAACAAAGTACAAGAAATCAAAGACAATCCCTCCGTATTCTGTGACAATGTGAACCATTGTTAAGTAGGAACTATTAAATGATCGCATACATTCTGTGCATGTTAATCCAATAAAGGACAACTATAATATGATAATTATGGCTTTATTATATACCATGACCACCCATGGCAGGTATTGGTTGAAATAGGAACAGATAACTCTATTCATGCGATGTCATGGACGTCATTGACAACCAATAATATCATTGCTCCAACCGAGAGAAAAACTAATAAAAAGTAGTCATAACAATGTCTGCCATAAACTGCAGTAGTTGTAAATTAATTGATAGAAAGTCTGATTTCTAGCAAGAATACTATGGGCAACAGCAACTGAATGAATTGGCCACAGCTTCTATGTAATCTATCTCACTCACCATGCACTACTGGCAGACTTACAGGGGAATAGATTAGGAGGAGAAAGAATTAATTATATCAATGGGATCTGCTGGGTCAGGTACAACAGTCGTTGAAGCATGCACGTGCACACTATTCACAATTATTACCACTGACAAAATAAATCGTCTACTTCGTCGTGCGACGTCTCCAACCGCGCATGCCAGCAGGGAAGCCGAACGGCGGGCAAGTGCACGGAAACTGACCAATCAGAACACACGCTTTCCGTCTAACGCGGAGCAGTACATCCGGTCCGTACGATGGCGACCGACAAGTTGTCATCCGAAGCTGCGGATTCAATTAGACAAAGGATATTGGAAGACAGTGAGCATAGGATCCCTGCCTCTGATAGAACAATTCCATGCACGAACCAGTCTCTCTCCGTCTGTCTGTCTGTCGCTCGACCCAGTCTCGCTGTCCTCCAAGCTTTTGTTCCCCATCTTACTCCTCGTCCCCAGAGTACCCGACGTTCCCTCTCACCAGAAAACCAGACATTTTTCTCTCCCCGCAAATACCCTCTCTTCTCCCCAGAGCACCCGCCGTTCTTCTCTCAAGAGTACCATTTATATTTCTTCCGAGAGTACCATTTCTTCTCCTCACACCTTTCTGCTCCCCAGAGTACCCGACTTTCCTCTCCTGTGAGTACCATTTCTTCTCCTGAGTCCTACACCATTTCTTCTCCCCATAGTACCCTTTCTGCTCCCCAGAGTACCCGACTTTCCTCTCCTGTGAGTACCATTTCTTCTCCTGAGTCCTACACCATTTCTTCTCCCCATAGTACCCTTTCTTCTCCCCAGATTATCCGACTTTCCTCTCCTGTGAGTACCATTTCTTCTCCTGAGTACTACACCATTTCTTCTCCCCATAGTACCCTTTCTTCTCACCAGAGTACCTGACTTTCTTCTCATGTGAGTACCATTTCTATTTCTATTTCTATTTCTACTATATCAATTCTTCTCCCCATGGAAATAGTACCCTTTCTTCTACCAAGAGTACCAAACTTTCATCTCCACAGAGTACCTAATACCGACCGCACACTGGAGATTCTCGTCGGCGACGCGTTGCCGATTTTGCGTCGGCCTACGGAAATCTCCATTGTGCGGTGGACGGCGACTGCGATGTTTAGTCTCGCCGACCGATATCACAATATCTAGCATGTCTTGATATTCGTCGGCGACGAATACAAATAGATACAAATCGGCGACCGATCTCCTACCCATCGCACACTAGACGATCGAAACCCGATGCAGTCGCCGACTAAAAAATCTCCAGTGTGCGGTCGGTATTACAGGTAACCTCTGGTACAAAAAAATCAAATCGATACATTCTTTCAAAATTAAATATACTACTACTACTACTCCTACTACTACTACTACTACTACTACTACTACTACTACTACTACTACTACTACTACTGCTACTACTAAAACATCCACACAAGAGGTGTAGCAAGCCGATGACATGTATGCCGTATATGGCTGGAATAATACAATGCTGAACGTTTTCCTATGGTACACCTTTTGGCAAGTTTCCGACTCGTGTACAGTCAGTTAATTGGATGGTGTTACTGCAGGTTCTTACCACTGCTACTGTATACATGTATACTAAGGTATACTAAGGCATACAAACATATACTAAGGTACCAATATACTCGCATATACTATCAATGAACGTCCGCATCCAAATTCCAAATTACAAAATCGAGTAAACAATGCCAACAACAAAATCTATGAAAAGAAATACTTCATTGTATTACAATCTTACGCACATGCCCCACGTACATACGAGGACTGTCAATACCACATATGTTACTGTATAAACAACTCTAAATACTAGTATGCACGCCTCCTTTAGGGTCTTGCCTTTCCAACTCTCTCACTACGCCTTCATCAAACACGTGACTAGCATTTTCAGTCAACCCTGTGCACTTGTAACAGCAGAAATTCCAATTTTGTATATCTATACCCGGTTACACATGACCGTAACATTGAGTCAATCGATGCACATTGATCATCTTAGTACAACTTATTGACGGTAACCGGGAGGACAATATACATGGACAAACACACACCAATGGCCATGTTTGTATGTAACATATTGCATGAGGATATGTACAACTCAGGTTGACACGCAAGTGAAGCGATTGTCGAGTTGCTTGCCTATTGTCCTGTGTGTAACAGATGGAAGCGACATCTAGATAAGCTGACACATCTTCACCAGCTCACGTCCTGGTTAAGTTTACTTTTTCCTAATTCAAACATGATACAATTCTGAATAGTACATCGCTGCTCTATTTGACGAACAGTTACGGGGAAGCGTGTGTATCAGGAATATGGTTTTATCAAGTATTGTAAATCAAAAATTCAAATCGTAATTAATTTAACTCGCCCTTTAGAGTTTAGGAACTTTTTAAAAAAAATAGAAGACTAACGTTTATTGAAGTTAAAAGCTTTATCTTTGTAGAACACGAAAACCGAATCTTGAGTCGAATACCATGCTAAGGTATCAACGCATACAACTAAAAACTAGTTACTTCGTTTCAGAGATGTTGAATTACTACAGAGAATAAGAACATGTTCGTACGTCAATCAATGACAATTATTACTGATTACTTAAAAGTATAAATGTACGTTTTCTTGATATACATTTACTTGCTTAACGTTTACACCCACTTAGAACGTATGACGGTATGTAGGACAATTATAATTGACTACTAGTATTTAGTAGGAACTTTGTCTTCATCATGCTATCGTTGTTTGCCAGACATTTAATAGGGCAAAGTATATGTCAAAATATATGTAAGCATTCATTGCAACGTAATATGTTGTCCATAACGAGAACGGACGTGTTGTTTGCTACTATATATTATGGGTATTCAGCATATAAATCATGCGACTGTCATCCATTAGGGATGATCATAAGATCACAGTCTTAACTTGCTTTCTACGGGTACCCTTCAACGTCTGATTGCTCCGTAGTGTGGTATTGCCTCTTTAGTGGCCTACGTCATAGTAACCAGGGTATCGTTTCTCGAAGCTCTCATATCCATGAGACCATAGCGCTCTCGTAAGTGCACGATTCACATGCATTATAGATCGCTACGAGAGTCCGTATGGTCTCGTAGTACACGTGAGATCTTTGAGAAACGACACACTGGCTTGAATTGCAGTTGGCTCTTAAATTGGTCAAAGTATTGTCTCTATTATAAAGATAAAGCAGTTGTTCTTAATGCTGAAGAGGCTTATTATAGTTAAATTCCGAAATCATTCGAAGCAAAAAGCTCAATCGTCACCGCTGGTCATACAAGAACTGAACATACCTACACACACGCACGCACGCGCTCAGGCATATACTTACGAAATATAAACAATATTTCCTTTAAAGAAGAAGATTAAGGAAGGTTTAGATGTCATGTGATGAATAAAAATAGTTTTCGATGGTCTGATGACATCCTCTGCAATATTCAGCTTGGAATATTCAGCTTGGTCGATTTGACATGCGTGTTAATGTTTTGATCTGGCCGAATATTGCAAGAACCGTTAAACGTACTGTTGGACCTCTGTACGTAAAGCATCCCCTTGGGCATTCATGTGTAAGACCACGTGACCAAACATTACACCAGGGTACCACAACAAACTGAAGTCTGATCCGGCATCGAATCCAACATGGCGGCCAAAGTCGTCTGCCTCAACAGCGAGCTCCGCATGAAACTCCGTGGTGCATGTGATTGCTTTATCAGACAGAAGATTTCGCCTTCAGATCTCTGCCATTCATACTGCGATGAAAGGGGTCAACGCCTAGGACATTTTCCCCTCACTGCCAAATATCATCTCCCTTTTAATATGTGCCAGATTTCCCGCCATTTCAAAGAACACACATGCATGTTTCCTTACAACTGTTTTTATTCCGAAGCCATTCGCGTGTCGCTTTAATTATATGGCGTTCCCGAAATGTGTTCTTGATAAAATCTGATCAGAACATTTTCTTTTAAACTGACTTATTAGATTAAGCGGAAACTTTGTGTTTTGGAATATCTGTCAGTTCGAATAGTATGTGTTGAAATGCTGCACATGATATAGCCATCTGGATAACTGGCGCACAGTGGTATACCCCAACATTTGTATATCGACATTAATAGTTTCTGTAGAAACATCCAGTTTTACATGTTAAAAAAAAAAATGTCACATAGGAAGTAATAAAGTTGATATAATTACTTTAAAACTGTATGCATACTAATGACTATGGACGCCGGTACTCTCTCTATATATACGTATACAGTCTCTTTCTCCACTTAAACATCGTTCAAAGTGATCGCTATGAAATCGAGCGTACGTTGCATGGGATCGTGTAACAGTATCACATCTGGTCCAGTCGTTTGTGTTGATACAGATATACCTAGCTATGTTTGTTACGCTTCACCTGATTGGCTCCCTAAACAAAACTTACGAGATGAAGGGTACTCGGGTCGCATTGCTCGACCTATGATAGGCCGAGACGTCACGGTTTGTACTATATGGTAAATACAGACGTATTCACGTAGTAAGTTCATGCTGAATTACTTCGGCGTAAAATCTACTGCGTGGACCGTTGCTTAGTAGACACGTGTATATGTGTACAACCGAGTCTGCTCACACGTACAGTACATATCTTCCGTGTCAGGAACCCAGTTGATCCGTGAATTCGTTACAACAGTAATACACGTCAAGTGATGATATGGCAGTGAATTACACCACATTATACTAGTAAAATAAGTCCATTAGGTTATCTGGTTATCACCGTTAATATACCAAGTGAATTATTACAGTAGCCAGGTCTATTTGGCTATGACACATCCCAAATCAACAATTATATCATAAATTATATTCACTGTTATAACATGATAACTGTATGACAAGTATAACAAGTATAGTTGGTTATATAAGTGAAAATACACAAATAAACATCTATTTTTTTTATATATAAAAATGACAGTGAAATATATATATATATTTTTTTTTTCATTGTCATTTTTATATATAAATAAATATATATAAAATTCTTTTTACAAAAATAAAAAAAATATATAGATATATATATATTTGATTAATCTATATTATATTCGACATATTTCTCTTTTTTAAATATTATTCTTAGTATCCACTTGTTTTTTAAACCTTTTATATATATATCAACATGTATTATTATAATGACAATGACATTCTTGTATACGAGTTAGCATAGCATTGTGTGACATTGATATCGATAAAAGGGTTCTGTAGTGAAGTAACACACCGCCAGGAACACGATACGGTGCAGAGTAATGCAGGCAATTTATGAGTTATGTCGCAATTACTGTTCCTCTGTTGTGATTGGGTTGTGATTATTTTCAAAGATAATTATATCTGGTCTTGCAAACAGCCGTGGTAGGAAAGACAAACACACGTATAGACCCTCGCTCTACGCTAACAACTTCCTAAACAAACGCATGGCTTGGGTGGTTTTCAAACAGCATAAAAAATATTAACGCTTGAAGAGTAGAACTCAATGGTGTTGTTTTCTAAATACTTCCTACTTATTTTTTACCGTAGGGCATTTGTTTTTACAAACCTAACGGTCCGTAATGCCTTAAACTAGTTTTGCAGGTCTATTCAGTCTATGTTCTCTATATGTAAGGAATATATCATAAATGATAACTATTGTTGATATGTAGACTAAAATACGATGCAACCTATAACAATACTTAATTATATAATCACAAACATCATAGAGCCAATTTAGAAAGAACTGTCTCAAATTATTGTAATGTAAATGATTAATGTTAAAAACATTAATTTCACTCGGG
>JAUTBX010125393.1:0-10496 GCA_032361465.1 Lepetodrilus tevnianus | reverse complement strand
TTACATACTATGTTTCTATTTACTTCTCTTATTGAATATGTTTTACTAATAGTATTCGTAATGCAATTCAGTTAACAGCATGACCAATTTAACATGGGGGCAAATAGGGTTTGCTAAATTGCGGAATCCTCTGTCATGGCTACTATTAGCCTTGTGGATAAATGAATTGCGATATTTGGCAATCACTTCACTGTCATCAGTGTTTTTGACAAGATTCTGAACGGGAAACGCTGTCGGGAATACCGTAGCAACTTCAGATAAACAACTACTGTACTTGATAATTACTGTCCCTAGTGACTAATACTGTTCCCAACAACACTGGCAATAATATAGCAGTGTCTTCCTAACATACTGCAGGGTTCATGTCTCTAGGGGAATGACGTCACAGTTGCAGACATCTCAATACGTGAGTGCTAGAGGGTTAAGTCGCACCTACTTGTCTCCTACAGATCCTGTCTATCTGGGTGGGCTTAGGAAGACGTAACATACCGGATATCCTACATTTGCATACCCTGTTTAAATTCCTATACGTATAATACTAAGTCAATTATCATCTAGATTACACTTATTCTCGTGTCATATTAGAGCCCATCCTCTCACACAAAGGATAGTTTATTACGCTCAGGACTCGCTACCACCGTGAAGTGTGAACGTAATTAAAGGTACCCCTGGGGTGCGAGGATGATTAGAGCCATATTGGCAAGCTGCCCGACCGATACTTTAGTATATATTTTGCTTGTGGGCCCTTTTCGATAATGTATTGGTACATTGTATTATATATTGTACCATAATAGTAAAATTTCCTCGATTTTATCTTATCTTCACGTTATCTTCTAATTATACTACTATAAAAAGTTTGACATGAAATGCATTGACATCTCCGTAAATACTTCATGGAATGAAAAACAAAAAACTCAGCCTATTTGCCTGTGCCTTCTTTCGAACGTCGTCCCTGTGCATAAAGTAATACTTATATTAGTCAAAATATTGGTGATCGTTATATAAACAGATTTTTTATTACTGGTGCAATATTTTTTATTTTTTTTATTTTGGTTAGGGCAAATTAAATTAGAAAATGGAGTTTTTTGTTTTTCATTCCATGATGTATTTACGAAGAGAATCTACGAAATATGGGGGTCAATGCATTTCATGCCAAACTATAGTGTATGTCTACATCAATATCTGTTTATGAAGTGCTTCCATTGTAAGGTATAACACCAACAATTTAATGCGCATAACTTTCATGTAAAATCCATGCCTTTTTTCTCTAAATGTGTGCCTTATTGACTATAATGAATTTAGATTGCAATTAAACTGCATGGAACTCACATAACGTTGGAACAAAACACCCTGCATTCATAGTAATATACAAATACACCAGGGGCGGGTGGTAGAACGTTTGGGCTTCGGAGCCAAAGGTCCCGAGTTCAAATCCCGACCCTGGTGGCCCGAAATCATTGTTCGTGAAAGTTACATTTCTGACGCGATATTGATAGTAGAGTGGCAATGCGCATATATCATCCTTGGTATACCAGCCGGTGTTCGCAGGTTTACTGCAACATTCAGCGTTACGGATGGTGTGGGTTTCCTCCTGCCTTAAACTGCCCCAATTACACCTCTTTTTTAAAAATAATAACAAATAAATAAATAAATAAATAAACAATAACCAGAGCAAACACAATGGAACCTGTAAACAGTTTTTACTGTATACACATGATAACATGTATGCCTCTTGATTCTGTGACATTTCCTGGATAAGCTATCTTCGAAAATTCACGTTCACCAACGTTCACTGTATATGTGACCAAAGGCAGACGAAATAGTCAACCTTGAGTATGAAACAGGTGGTCAAATACTAGTAGTCTATCTACAGTGTGCAATATGCTACTCCTCGCTGGTCAAATTGCAGGCAGCCCTTGGCGTAAATGAAGTCCACTCCTCGAGACATGACTATCTACATTCATTTAAAACCTATATAAAATAGCACAAAAGTAAACGCGTATGAAACATTATTAGAATTTATATTTTCTCATATGGAATATGTTTTCAGTTAATAGTACATTTCAAAGGTGACAATTTAAAGATAAACATTTGACGGAAATTGAATTAAATTCAAATGACATTTAAATATAAATTTCATTTGAATTAATTAATTATTTTGAAAGTTATAACAGTTAAACCTTTCGTCTCATAATACGAGTTTCCTGCAGTGATTACGCTTGAACATCTGTAGGGTTCAACTCATAGCGGCAATGTACTTTAAGTCTATTAGTCACATCCCGATTTATAAAAACAAAGTATATTCTAGTACTGTCGTAGTTAGTTAAATTTGCGTCATCCAGTATAGTCGTCATATCAAACATTAATCAGGGATGCTATATAACACGAGCTCTGAATAATACGAGGCCAGTACAGCCTGAACACTACAGCAGCACCTTTACTTACCATTACTTACCTTTACTTACCTTTACTTACCAACTCTTACCTACAACACAGCCATGTCTATCGTTATCTGTTCCCCGGTCAGCACGTTCCACTACGAGACCGATTCCATCTCATCTGCGTGGATGGATGGTACGATGTCCTCGTCAAAGAAAGGTCTGATGTCTCCACAAGTCACGATGGACCGGAAGCCAGAAGTTGCCAGAGCGCATCTGTATGAAATGACCGGACTGAGAGGAAACGTTGGGTTCTGAAGACACTTGACGTTCGCAGACTCTGTGCAGTCCGCGAGAAAGAAGGTAGAATGGAGTGGATGTCCGTTCAGAGATGGGTTAAACACAACTTGCTTGATGTTATGCAACGAGGAATGCTGACATGACATCTAACAACAAATCAAATCATGAAAATGTGGGTTCATGCATTGTGGACATATTTTAAGGAAACAAATCTTGCATTTGTCATACTGAAATAAATCTAATATTATATATATTTTTATTTATTGTTTTGTCTTCTGTCGAGAGGTAGCTGGTAAAAATGGGGATTCGAACCATGAACATCAGGGTGATGTATGATCATCGATGTCCAATCACGGGACTGATGCCTGCATGAACACAAATACCACATACATTCTAAATTAAATCATTGCAATAACAGCAACTAAAGGGTAGGTGTCCGGGGTGTCCTTTCACACTTCTCTCAGGTTATCTACTAAGAGACCATAAAGCTGGATAACGGTGGCACACGGCGCAACTCGCTAACACAAGAGAACGTTATGAAAATATACCCAGTACACCAACGTGGATAACCAACAATAAACTAGTACACCCGAGGTGAATGTGTCCTGCAAGGATACTGGAACGTGGACACCTAGACACTTAATTTTGCTGTGCACACCTTACCAATTTTATAAAAAATAAATGCGAATTATTTCAGAGGTAATATGCTAGTTCCTGATAGTATTATATATATACTTGGCATTACATCACCACCTCATCTGTGAATTCGGCTTTGTCATCACGAGCACACCTACCTCATGTACACGACACGCACATTTAATCTAGTTAGTTTGCCTTGTATCCACAGTCTAGTGGTACCTTTGCATAGAAGTCTGTTGAGGATAAGAGCTGCGTGTAGAATCTATTCAGTCAAAGGACAGATGTATACATAATCTCAGCCAAGTTCCTTTTTTGAGTTACTTTCATCGACAAAAATAAGAGACTCAACATAAAACTCAGTTAGAATTTTCATGTAAAGATTTTGTAGAAATGTCAGCTATTTCAGTTAGTTAGGTGAAAAAGACACCACTCTTGGAATTTGCGAAAGTATCACATGTACAGATGATAGCGTGCGTGGATGAATATCATGACTGCTTGTTCGATACCCACGAGGAACGAATATATTTACACATATATGCACTGAAAATAGTTACCAATTAATTTACCAAATGGGCATTAACTGTCTTTCACCGGGCATTAACTGTCTTCCATCGGGCATTCTATGATTGTTGTGGCAGTCCAATAATAAGAAGGCAACCTTGACTAACTCAATTTTTGTTTTGCTGTTTTTATTTTTCTGTATTTCTCTTTCATGTTACATTGTTCTTCAAATACATATTATGACAACTCAGTTAATATATAAGTACGATCTAACTCGGCTAGTTTGTGGATGGGTGACCGCGAACCTGAGAGTATTTAGGATTCGTTCCTGCCCCACACTGAAACAGAGACACTTGTGCTGTCACCGTAGGCAAGTGGATTATTTCGAAAATGTATCTGTTCACCTATCATATAATGGGTACCCGGTAGGATGGGATGGACATGTTAATACTAACCTTCTAGCGCTTTGAACGGCAGCTTTAGTTGTATACATGCACTCCCAAGAGAGTTCATAATTTAAAATGCAATGAGTACGTTTTTCCAGACTAATGCGAATGAAATGTTTCTATTTGTGTTTTTAAAACAGCCTACATTTGTAACTGATACAATATACTTACGGTATACAAGCGATTAAATTTCTGCTACGAACTTGTTATGTCTACATACACTTTGTGTCACAAGGCCACTCTACCAGTTTGATGGTTTTCGCTATTTTTAGAATAACAAGGTGGGATATACAGGGCTGGAAATACTGTGATAACATGAAGCGTGGTTGTCGCCATAACTGTACTATACATCTATTTAAATCAGGATATCACTGCTGAACTAATCGGGAGAGAAAACTGTGATATGTGGTGACATTATGGTTCTACTATGCGCGTCAACATGAATATAAATGATTTGTATTTTCCATTGCTCAATCAATCAACAATCAATTAATCAATCAATCAATCAATCAATAAATCAATTTATTCAACAAAAGGAACATCGACTTGGATACAGGTAATATGTTCATATTTGTAGGATTTTTTTTTAATAGATTTACACGTATCAAAAGTATGTAAAATGTATGGTGTAAATTTAGCTTATTTATATGCGTTTTGAAAAATTACCGATATCAAGAAAAGAGGGTTTAAAAGTATCAGTCGATGTTCTTTTTCAGTCTTATACTATTGACATTCAAGTACATGTATATAATTAAATTAATATGATCGATCACTAAGATGACACATTCTATGGATATAAGTTATATTTTTCCAACAGCCAGATTCCACATATCTAAAAAAGGTGATTACATGTACTTCTTCCCGATTAATTGAAGGGCGAGTCAATTTTGGAGGAAGACATATGTATGTGGTCCTATACGGCAAAGTAGTGTTTAATACATATTAACATCGTGTCTTTAGATATCGTATGTATCCTGCATTTAGGAATACTCTTTGTATTAGGCGAGCTTCAGAGAGTCTAATACATAGACATTACCCCTAAGTGCAGGACATATACGATATCTAAAGACACGAAATTAATAATCTCTCTTTATCATCTAAGGTCAAATTTATAATACTTCTAGAAAATGTCACAGTGTGAATCGACATTTTAAAGGGCAAGGTAATTATTAAATAAATGTGGGTTTTTTTTTTCAACATCTTTGCTTTATAAAAATAGATCTAAAAAATATACAAGTTAACAGAATTATTTAGTTCTTTTTATTTAAAATATTTAATATTGAAATTAACAGATTAGAAACGTTCGACTAAACGTGCATTACTTATGATGCTATTTTCGAGTAAATTAAATTCTATCTATAGCATCAATCCTGCACCTGCGATAAACAACCTGAACAGACATTGAACTAATAATACCAGCACTAGGTCAACTGATTCAGGTCAGGCAAAGCCTTTCAAATCGCAATTGCAAACTGGCAAAATTTATTTCTATTTACCAACCACGGTGGTACAAGAGCATAGTTATACAATACAGCATATATACATAATAAGGTTCCATAACACTTGATCAAGTGGGAGAATATATATACCTACTACATAGAATAATATGAAGAAGAAGTACATTGAGGGTTCGACGCACATATTTATCTATCTTGCGTAATCGGGCATAATACGTCCCGTGCAAGAGTCTGAATCAATGCTGCTTGTAAAGCCATGTGTACACTGGACACATTTCTCCAACATTTGTTGTTAATGTTACAAGACGATATCGGACAAATGTTGGAGAAATGTGTCCAGTGTAGACAGGAAAAAATATGTTGGAGAAATGTTGGAGAAATGTCGTAAAAAGAATTGGAGAGTTATTTATGTTGGAAGAATATCGGGAAAATGTTTTACAACATTTCTCCAACACTTATCCAACATTTAGTGTCATCATGTGATCAATTTGTGGTCATGTGATTTAATGGACAAAATGGAAGCCATGCATTGACACTCCTATTTCGTAGAATATCTCTGTACATATTTCATGAAAGGAAAAACAGTTTATTTGCCCTAACCAAAATAAAAAACATAAAGATATTGCACCAGTAATACAAAATATGTTTATATAACGATCACCAAATATGTTGAGTAAGTATTATTTGATGCAGAAGGGCGACGTTCGAAAGAAGGAACGGGCAAAAAGGTTCAATTTGCACGAGCTGATGCTCTTCTTCACATTTCCATGAAGTATTTACCGAAATAATCTACGCAATAGCGGTGTCAATGCATTTCATGTAAATTGTTGGACAAATGTTAGAAAAATGTCGGAAAAATGTTGAAAAATGTTGCTGTAGTCTAAAATCAAGTGTTGGAAAAATGTTGGGGAAATGTTGGGAAAATGTTGGGAAAATGTCGGGAAAATGTCAGGAAAATGTCGGGAAAATGTTGGAGAAATGTGTCCCCTGTACACAGACCTAAGGCAGCTCAATCGACGAAAAGCTCACGTTTCCCAAACGACAATAACGATAACTCGAGGCTGTCTAAAATCACTATTTGGCACGTAATACACGTATCCAATTTACCTTGCTGATTTACCATTTTTTCCTACCAAATCCAACACAATTTAACTACACATGCTTTCTAATTGTTCAATTTAACGCAAAACCCTACTTTATTTCCAATCTTCCAGTGAGTTCGTGACCCATGTTTTCCCCGTTCCTGGTCCGTCCACAGTTATGCCTAGCAGGTGGTCTGTCCAAGAGGTTCCGTTATTCTGTTGACAGTTTTTCGATTGTACCTCAACAGTTTTTTTCTTCGACATGGGGATGTGACGTACCCATATTTAACTGGTCCGTCCACAGTTATGCCTAGCAGGTGGTCTGTCCAAGACGTTCCGTTATTCTGTTGACAGTTTTTCGATTGTACCTCAACAGTTTTTTTCTTCGACATGGGGATGTGACGTACCCATATTTAACTTACCAATTGCTCTTTCCCGCCGATGTTCTCTAGACAACTATGCCATTTTAAATGTGTTTTCATGTCACCTAGGGTCTATACAATAACACGCTTAATTGATTTTTATTTCTCAGTGTTAACGTTGTGATATTTAATTTGAAAATAAAACACGAATTTAATCTTTATCACAAATTTCACAAATTTCACAATTGTTCTCAATTTTTAATCGACCCACATTTCTTTTGCATTTGAGCACTTATAAAACAATTATTTTAATTTAAAATATATGATGGGGTATTTTCTTTTGGCTTTATATTTAGGAAGATACTTTATCCACTTATACATGAATAAAATAGACAAAGTAGTGAAAAGTGATACATACACTATCGGTATCCAAGGTGACATTCAATTCGTGACCAATGGTTTCCCCGTTCCTGGTCCGTCCACACTTATGCCTATCAGTTGGTCTGTCATTTATTTAAAGTATACTTCTAAAATTAACAACATTCTATTTATTGGAAGTAACCTCAGTTGAGATCTTGTGCTAATATAATATCAAGCGTTTAGCATTTTTATTTTAAAAATAAATAAATAAAAAACAATATGGCATGATTTTAAAGACATGCCACATTTCGTCGGTTATACTTTTTATGTTATATATTTTTATGAAATAGGTAAAAGGTAACGGGTGCACACTATGTTTCGTCATATGGGTGTATCCTTACGGTTGGTCAGGTCAGTCTTTATAAATACATGAAGACGGTGTACGTTTCCCAAATAATCATCGATATTTGAATAGCCCCACATTTCGCTGTCATACCACATATTAATTGGTAATTAAAAGCTACAGTCCATAGATAAGTATCAATTATTGGCTTTACTTATAAGTCCAAATATTGCCTCTAATTAAGTTTAATCGCGGAGCCGGAATTACATAGTTACATTTAAAAAATAATTTAAATTATCTCCGATATAACCATCCAAATTATAATTTTCAATGAAAACTATGATAAGTATTTCTTTGGTGTTTTCTTTGGGTGTGGCAAGTCCAAACTATTAAAATCTATTTTTTTGGTATAAATATTGACCTTTCTTAATACTACTTACAAGCTGTGATGCATTTCACAGCTAAGTCATAGTTTTAGTATATCGACGTGCTACTATCTATCAGCTTTACAGACATCTATCAGTTATCTGTTCGCAGTCTATCACGTCTGCATTACATACGTGAAGCACAGTAAATAGATACAGGTGTTATTGACTCTTGAATTTAATTGTTATTCATATACTGTAAATGACGACATTACTGAATCACTAATTTAATGCGACCTCTAGATTTTAGACGTAAATGCGACACCAATAAAATGCGACTGAACTGCTGTTAGTAAGAGGACATGGTTAAGTTCAGAGCGTGAAGGTATAGGAGAAGACATTCTTGTTATATTGAACCTATCTGGATAAGAAACCGGAATCTTTCCGAAGAGATAAAGTCGGAAATAAAGTAATCTAGTCATATGATCAATTATTTCTATATAATTGATCCGTTTCTTACATGGATCTGCAATGTTACCTGACCTAGTCCCAGCCTACTCACCATCTGTAGGCGACATCCCCAACTCTGTAAACCCCTTACATTACCCTCATACCACAACTATATATGTGTCCTTTATAACACGCTCTTCAGCAGAGTCCTGACACCAAAGTGCTCTCAATGCGCATCAATAGATCATCGGATCAATCATTCATCGATTTAAAGTATAATATAGTAGGAAATCCGTATTGGTTAAAAGTTGACCGGTTAGCGGAAAAACCGTGTTAACGGAGACCGTTATAACGGGGTCTAACTTTCTCTTCCACTATATTGCGGTCACGAATAATATGTTCTGCCCCAAGCTAAGATACTCGTATCCTGGAAGTCGTGTTTGACTCTTTCATCGACCTAAACACTCTCACCAAATGTGAAAGCCAACCTTCTCTGCCATATTCAGAATATCAACTTGATTAGTAGGTACAGGCCATAGAGATGAAAAGACAGCATCGCTGTACATACAGGGCTATGAAACATCAAACAGTTACAGTAGGAATACGTTTCTATTTGGTTTACCTAACTCACGTGTAGAGTATCACATAGGAACGGAGGAGGAGGAGGGGGGGGGGGGTTATTTTAATCGGTGTCAAACAGAAACTTTTGTATGATCACCTCACATATGTTCTGTAAACACTACGCCGAATAATCAACTTATTGGATTCATTTGCCCACAATACTGTACTATTATAAAGAATATATTAAGCTTTCTTCAATGTATTGCCATTGTTTTAATGAAATTCCTGTCTTGCTAGTTCAAAGTGAATGTACTTACATTCATTAATTAAAACTGGATTACTATCTTAAACACGTTTACAAGTAAATAAGCTCAGAGTTTATGCTATTTTCGTTATTCATTGATGCCGCCGTTGCTTAGATCAACATTGTATACAGTGCTGCAGAAGTTAAATAACAACATACAACTACTATACGTGTATGCTGTATGAATGTTGTTTCTTTGCCCATGTACTCGCTTAGGTTATGGACCTGTTATCGGAAACTAGAGAAAAATATAGAAACGTAGACTGGTGAGATTAGTACTAAACTGGGTCGACAGCTGTCGCAATAGAGAATGCAAGAACAACAATAACACTGTGTTATACCATATACTCTTATATTTCTTTTTATTATATACGGCAAAATCATAATATAGTGTACAATTTGTGGGCCACATTTCAAGTAAAATATATGCATGTATGCCTTGGGCATAATGGGTTAAAACTATACTGGAAGTTTGTTAATTATGTCTATTTGCACCATACCTTTAATGACGAATTTTAGGGGGATACGGACGTACAGGCAGCTACTCCCTGTAATAAGATCATGATATCTTGGGTTTTTACCAAGAAATCTGGTATTATGTGAAATAGATTTTTCGGGAAACCGGTTCGACACCCTCGCTTATGTACACGCAGTGATATAAGTGAACTAATCTTGTAAGCGGCTCTAATCCCTAGTTTTTTAATAACCAGTTCATGTATACTCACTGTATGTATGAAAATAAGCGTATTACATCATACAGAGTACCCTCTAAAACACAGGCCATTATGACTACACTAAGCTCCGTCAAATAGCGGAAGTTAGTATACTAGTAGTCGTAATGGTCTGGTTTTCCAGGATGCATACCGGGAAGTATTATAGTCGTGTTCATTTAAATAGACCTCGTGTTTTTTTCAATCCATAATTCACACGGGTGTGCGAGCCTAGTTT
>JAUTBX010125360.1:0-10499 GCA_032361465.1 Lepetodrilus tevnianus | reverse complement strand
ATTAGTAGTACAAGTACCAACACCTAACTGATTTATGTCCGCATGACAGCGATGTGTTGTCTTTCAAATGCAATGACACCCACGTTATATGCAGATTCCAATTGTGACGTACATTCCACATGGCTGCTTTCACACGTCAATAGTATCGACAGATATTGTCTTTGCGATGACGCTCCCATCTAAATCGTATTGACCTGTCTTTTCTGGCAATATAGTTCCAAGACGCCGATTGTACTTGAATACCATCTTCAGTTCAGTTCAACTATGGCTGCTGAGTTCTATATCCGAGTAAATGTTCTTAAAATGATGCCATTAATAGTACGATTAAGGTTTGATGTATTATATAGCAGATGCTAAGCTCCTGGTTGAGTACGGTTACATGTCATTGCCACAATAAGCTAGAAGGAAAATATTATAAGGAGACTTGAGGAAAATACATTACTGACTGAGCAATGGTCAGTTTAGTTAGCAATGTACGGAACAGTAGGATGTGAACTGTGGTGAAGCACCCATCCTAGTATGTAGGGTAAATAAGTTCTTATTGTTCTAGGTTGTCCGTATGTAAGGAATATAAACGAACTCCACAGTAGTCATTCAATAACGGATCTCATTAACATTGGCAGGTTTTCATCAGATTATGTGGGCGGCTTTTATAAAGAAAACTGCATAGTATAGTAACATTCGAAGCACGAGACTATTGATGAACAATATAATCTAACAGCGAGGAATAGCGAATGCATCACCTAGGAAGAGTTACATCTCTTGCATCAACAACTTGTAACTGTACATCTCTCATTTTGTTCGCTATCTACCTATATCTCTGTTTATTTTCATCTCTGTATTCATCCTCGAAAACAAAGGCCATTATTACTCCACTAACCTCCGTCAAATATTGTCATACTGGCATGCATTTTCGAGGATCCTTTATATTATGTTCGTTCTCTTTCAATATATATGATATATATATGTTCGCCAGTAATTTAGGTTAAACATAGATACATATTCGTACAGACAGTGGTTGGATGAATGGCATTACGTTATGCCTGCATTTTTATTAAAGTATAGCTAGTGTAGTATATAATGAAAAAGTATGTAGCATTAGCCGCTTCGCCAAATCACTTTATTCTAAGTAATTTGATATTTATATTATAATTAGTTTAAACCCAAGATGTGTACACACTGGAAAGCATGGCAGAATGTGAATGAGCATGCATAGCCATGTTATATGTAATAGGTATAGAGTTTCGTCTTGCATCTTCATCTTGCTTCCAAGAATGGACCTGTCTTACATTACGACCCGTGTCCCAATGTATCTCAGCTAGTGTCCTACAGGACCAGTGAACATTCAGCAGATTATGACCGGGCACATGTGTAATAACATAGCATCATTAGTATACTTTTCCTACAACAAACTAGTAGACGTTCTTAAAATATAATCGGTGCAGAAGCAGAATGTTATTCAATAATGCCGTCGAAATATTAGCACTAATATTTAAATATATATTTTTGGAATATATAATACGCATTATATATATATTCTAGGCTAGGTAGATCTATATGTGTTATCGACAAGTATATGTTATAAGTATCAATATATATACATAACATGTATTACACCATTATAAGTCTACTTATCGTTATTTGTGCGTGGAACTTGATGCCATATTATATCCGTAATGACACCACGATCAGCATATTATCACGTCGTTATTTCTGTACAATGTACATCCACCTACATTATTTATCTGATCGTGTCACTAATCGTCAACTAATTTGTCATGGTAACCTACGTTATCCTTGGTAGTTTCAATGGCTAACTACCAGTAATAACTTGGAGAGTCGGGCCATTTATTGTTCGTAGTTCAATACGTATGTTTCGTCTCGCACATACCATCACGGCGTGCAACTGTTCCACGCATGTGCGTGATGTTTGGTGTGCATTATTTTGGTGTCTAGACGTAAGTGTCTCATGAAAGCTGCGTTTGCACAACTGTCTCATAAGACAACTTCCCGTTTAGACACGTTATAAAAGTATTCTAAATCATATTTCTACAAGACACAAAGAGGTTATATTCGTGCAAAATCGTGATGTCCGTATAGTAGAATATTGACAGCTGTCTACACGTTAAGTTATGTAACAGCAGGTCTAATGGGTTATGAGACATACTAGTACTTACTATATGCCGGAAGAGAGCATAGACTTCGTCAGGGTACCAGCTTATCTGAATGAGTATGTTCCGCACATGTAGTTGGTAGTGAAGAAGAGGATAACGTAAGAAGAGAAGAATTTATCCTGGCCTTACGAATATATTTTGAGTAAGATTGCAAACTAAAAGTTTTGTTTACAATTTCCGATATAAACCTGTAATCGTATTCAAAACGTTTCGTATTCTCTGGGCCTTTTTCACATAACAATATATCACTGGTTAAACAGGGCTCGCTAGAGTCCATGCTGAATTCCGAAGTCATTGGGAAACCTGTGATAGTGTCGTATATAATCAGTGGGCGACCTTTTATGATATTATCCTATATAATTTAGATTATGTGAATATGTGTGGTCTGACTTGCGGAGCCTATGTTGCTTGTATACATTAAATTGTACTCATATATTGACTTGAATAGTCTATGCTAGACATATATTTATCTAATTATCACATCCAAATAAGAAGCTACTGATTGCCTTATTTAACCGATGTGACGATTATCGACCATCGACCTTCGCCAGTGCATGCGACATGTTATCAATTACTAAATTGCTTTACAATCAGTAACTATTACCTTGTACAATGATCAGTTTTCTATGTAACGCCAGTCAATTACAATTATCTAACGTTTCTTTGGTACACGAACAACACGTATTTCAAGGTAACTACTTTTACAATAGATTGATATTTAACATTATTTATTAATCACATGTAATATGGAACGAGTTATGCACGGTTAATAACAAGTCTATATTCTACCAATAATACTCGTCTGTACATAATTCAGAAGGCTTCACACGGCTTGGCTATGTTGGAACATCCAACTTATTCCGAGATGTTTATTGAATTATAAAACACACTTCAATGATCATCCGCATGTATTATATATATAATAGTGCAAGCGGTCTTACCCCACTCCCAATCTAACATACTAGTATACCTCTAGGGCCTTCCCTTTCAGAAGTACTGCCAACTGTGTCCTCCTTTCTCCACTTCTGCGCTTCTACGTTCAAATCTACGCATATACTAATAATAAGCATATACGCGTCTAGATCATCCTTTCCATCCTCAAAATATGGCAGTTTCATTGTATTACTACTGCTATGCTTATGTTCATCGCGTGACTCATTTAAGAGTGATACATGTCGTTTTACTTTGTCAGATTAAATTTCCAATCTCATTTCTTATAACCTGTACTCTCTTTCCTCTCGTCGGTTCTCTCTTTTTTGGTCTTGTTGTCGTGTCCGTTCCTCCATCTCGCGTTGTTCTTGTTCCCTCCGTGTTGCTCTCTCGCTATCGTCCTGTACAACTTTGTGCAGTTCTGCGCCCTCTAGGCCAAGGCGCTTCACACTAGCAATACACTTGTCAAGATACACGGTGAAGTTATGATACACAACACTTCTCAATATCAAGATGACTATCTCTCTGTAGTACATATACTTGTCGCTTAGAGAGGTGCTCCTCCCTTCTCAGGTCCTTCTTACAGTACCCGTCATCATCACTCGTGTTGGTCTGCTCAGGTAGGCGCCAACCTAGAGAGTAGGGGTTAGGGAGGTTTTATCTAGCGCTGTGCACCTACTAGTTTACACGACTACCCGGCACCCATGATGCACCTGACTTATGACCTGGGAAATTTGATAATTTAGACTTACTGACTAACTAAATACATATCGCTAGTTACCCCGTTTCCTAAAAGATAAGTTCCGGTTTGCAATCAACCGATTATTTAAATCATGTCAGGCTCGCCAATAATGTGTCTGTGTGCGTGCGTGTGCGTGTGTGCGTCCGTGCGCGTGTGTGTATGTGTGTTTGTCTCTGTGTGTGTGTGTGTGTGTGTGTGTGTATGTGTGTGTGTGTGAGTATCTATCTATTACCGTCCTCCACATTATTATTAGGAACAATAATTTGTCTTTTGCTTTTCGCCTGTTTCGTCTTATCCCTTCTTCTTATTATTATTATTAGTAGTAGTAGTATGGCTATGATTAATATTAGTAGTAGTAGTAATAGTAGTAGTAGTAGCAGCAGTAATGGTAATAGTAGTAGTATTAGTTGTTGTTTTACTAGTAGTAGTATGACAATGCTTACAATGAATATTATTATTATCATGATTAGTGTTATTATTTCATCACCATCAATAACATTACTCGTTTAAGCATCATGACACCTTGATGTGTCAATGTCAATTGCTAGTTTGCATACAACACTAACTCCTGATGACACTATCCGCCCCACATAGCGTGTGCCAGTCACCATCAAGTAGAGACGAGGTCCGGTTGCATTACGTGGTGTACAGGTGCGTGTCCTAGTTATTGATGACCGAAATAAATACGCTATTCATTACACGTAACGCGTAAAACTCATTGAAAATAAATGTCCGTCAATCAAGGGGAAGTCTTCCATACCAGTGACTTGTAAATTCTCACATGTCCACAAATCAGGTCACACATCAACACGGAACGCCGTTGTAAAGGCTTCATGTGTGGATGGCTAAAGTGAAGTGAAGCTAGTTCATGTTCCCCTGAAAGAGAACCCGGACATATAGATCGCTCCAGTGGGGATAATATTGGTCTGTTTGGACAATGCTATTTAATTAATGGACATATTACGTACGATCTGGATTTAGTATGTGTTGATTGATAATGAAATTGTTTTTAAAGCACAATATATCTTGTTTTTTTATATGATTGACGTCCATGGCTCATTATCGTATGGTGAAATACAAATTAGTGATCGATATCACTCATGATGCGGCGATGCGGATTCTGATCCTAGTATAGTAGGTAGCATGGATCAGATCCGATGCATAGTGTAAGATCACCATAGCTGATTAGCATTGATTGTTGGTAATAAGCCTGATCGCTGTATGTATTTAGCCTCCCCGGAATGGTCATATGTACGCATTGACACAGAAAACACGTGCATTTTCTATAATACTCCCGTGCGAATAATACAAGTATAAACTAACGACTAGAGTACGTTCAAGCAAGGACATACAGATTAACGATAGCTGGACTGAGTCCTTTTATTAAGACAGGCATATACAGAAGCAGAGGCATAAAAATAATTAGTTTAACAGCGAATGTCCAACTAAGCCTATCAGAGCCAATGATTTGTTCAAGATAAAACCTGTATATAAATTAACGGTAAACAAAAATGCGCACTAATAATGATAGTTGTTTTAATATTGATAGTGTTTTACTAGATAACGTTTGACGTTTTACTAATCATAACTTTGATTAAACATCTTGTCCGTAGACATTATGGAATATGTCAATATACGTCTGGATCTCTTCCGTACCTAGCCGCATGTCCTTCCTATACAACTAGATAGTAGAGGCCACTAAAACGGCACATAGTACATGTATAACTCTTTCGACGTCGACGATGATGACCAAAGGCGCCGGACATACTAAATGTGTGTACTACAGAGTGCATTCAACAGTGTACGTGACTGGACCTTGCATACAGTGTTGTCACGTTCTCCAATAATACGCTCGGACACCATTCATCATTGTCAACGCTGGGTGTACACTGCGTCTGTTGTCAATAGTGAGACAGTATATTCTCTTTGACAATGCACATAGTAACACTGTACCAGATGAGCTTCTTGCACAGAGTTCCCGGTTCATTTTGCAATCAATGTCGTCAATCAACTTTATACATGTATCCACCTTAAAATAAGCTTTGTAGCATGCTCGTCAACTTCCCTAATATAGATATATGCTAACCAAAAACAGTATGTCTAGTAGAACGCAGGGGAGTACGTACGTCGGGGCACGTAATACGTTACCATACAGCATCGTGAATATATAGACATAAAGACGGTTGCTTACGTTCACCATAGTAGACGAATGTGGCTCAATAAATGACTAGTCTTGACAACAATGTTGCAATTCCTATGACAACCCTGCATTTACTAGTCTGAGTGTTAGCTAATCAACTCTCATACGAAACCAATACGTACACACCGGCCGTAATAATATATATTGTCGGATATTCTCCTCATCAAGGGGCATCAAGTTCGCATACGTTTATTTTGATACGTCGCCTGACTAAAGCCGTGTCATCATTGCCCTGGTAATCACCATAGGTTGTAACTGTAGCCGCATTCTTCATAACGACAGCTTGAAATGGAGTTGAGGCTGTAGTCATGTTGTAACAGTATCACAATATTCTGAAGTAAGTTGATAAACATATGTCTAGTTGAATTAATCTCGAAACAATAACGCATCTTGAAGAAAGAGGTAAGGACGTTCGGTCACTTGGGAATAGGCTACTGTATACTCGTAATATGAAGGTTATCACACACTCCTTCGATAATATGTACTGAACTATGCTTGCTTTATAAAAAAACACCAATCGTGTTGTTGTGTTCTTTCGTTTGCAGTATAATACTACATTTCGCAATACTAGTATTACTGTTAATCTTTCCATCTTCACTTTTCGAAGTTTGATGTATGGTACTATTATATTGGCATTAGTAGTCTTCAATGGAACTAATGCTAAACTATTTGTACATACGTGTAGATGCACAGACGTCTGTATAATGAATCGGTTGCGTGTCGCTGTATCACCTTGGTCTAGGTTCTGCGATATTACGGATGACCATTGATCGTAAGGGAATTAGGTATTGCACGTAGGGGTGATCTGTACATGGATGCGCCCTATCCTTGTAGTAAGGAAAGTAATCCAAACATAATTACATTTTCAAGATGGCCACCATCAAAGAGAGACAATAATCCCCAAACATCATTGCTTGAAATTGATGGAGGAAAAAATGGTGTTATGAGTACCATATATCATGTTTTTATGTCTTTAATGCACTATGTTTTCCTTTGAATAGTATCAAACTGTATATGTTATTAAGACATATATCTAACAGTTATGTTCAACTTTGCATATTGAAACGTTATATAAACATGCATATGCATACTCACTGGCGCCAATGTCGTGTATTTGCAATGCAAATGTTAAGCCTTATATATACATCTGCAAATGTTTGTATTCAAGACATTCCATGCACACTGTGGATTTGGATGTGTGCACTATTCGCTGCTATCAGACTGTAAGAGATCAATCACCAATAGGTATCCAGTCGTACAAATCATATATAGGCAATATAGCCTTATGTGTGATCTCTCCTACCATTTGGAAAATAATCTTCACTTGCATGCAAGGCATCAGCGTACTGGGAACTTTCCAATTGAATCTCAAATACATCTTCTTTAAGATAGTATTCACAAAACGACACTGAGCACTGTTGGAAATTGATCGTATTCACATTTGAACGTTATTTAGTAGTATAAGTACCGCTGCATGACATGAAACAATGCTTATACATGCTATACAGGCGTATAGACGCTAAAACGAAACAGCGGTGTTATGCTATTCTACGAATGCTGCATCTGATGGATAGATAGTTAGTTTCCCATTTAAAGACTATGAATGATTACCAAAACAGCCGTAAACATTATATTAGTTTTTCACTGAAAGTCATTAAACCTGATTGACTTCCAGCATGTCCCACACAGTGACACAGCAGGTTTATTGTATAGATGTGTATCGCATGGACATGGACGTCGCAGGAATTGTTTTCTTTAACAACATCATTTTGCAGTCACATCATGATCATTAAAACTCAATTTCGCAATCAGTTAACGACGATCTCAATATCAACTGGTATCGACGGTTTCAATATCAACTGGTATCGACAGTCTTGCAGATCATCACTCACACGAAATGTTGTTATATTTTAGACTTGTACTTTAGCCACCACCCGAACATTCTGTTATTTGTTTCTCTGTAATGTCCTCGGTTAGCCCCCATTCACTCACAAATAGCGTATGTTTAAGGTGATATTTGATCTCGGATTTCGAAGACCTCAATGTCCGTGATTGCTATGCTACTATGCATGCGGATGTAAGTATAGATACATACTATTGACATTTATAAGTAACTTACTAGTGTTCTTCGACGGGCACTTTGAACATGTCCATGGATATTTACTGCCAATTTTCCATATGAAATTACATTATTGTTTACAAACTATGCGTTCTAAGAGATCAGCGGTTCCATAAGGTGTTTCGTTAGCTACATAGTAAATGCCAATTTCGTGCGAATATCATTCAGGTTCGACTAGTGATTTTCAGTATTCAAGAACCAGCTACAATACATTTACGTTCATACTACAGCTTTTTCTTCCATATGTCGATACATTTCTAAGGATTCTAACTTGTATGGTCCGAACGTCCTTGAGCTACGTGTGTATGATAGACAGGTAATTGAAACGTTATTTATTCACCAATCTGTTTCAAAACTGTACATTAAATGACGTCTAGTTAAACTCATTATTTTACTTCTGCTGTGTATCACAATGTACGAGAATTAGATTATTTCTATTTCGGTGTATGAAGAAGACGGTATAGCAAGCTGCATCTCTCTTTCATGAAAAAAAACCCAGCGTGCAACCATTCGGCGACTTAAATCATCGTACTCTGGAAAATAACACACGCCTGAAAAAGTTAATGTGCAAAAAGTGTGGACACATATTGGACTATATTAAAATAGTGGAAGTGGCGTGTATGTCACCATTACCAACTAATGCTCACCTAACTTTGATTTAAATAAACACTGTCGCTACGAACATCAGCTATCGATTCATTAAAAACACGCTTTGAATGCGGAATCATTTTTTTAAATAATGGATTTAAGACTTTAAAACTCTGGAATTTGAACGAATTTTGTAAATGAGGCAATCTATTTGTAGTACGCATTCCCAAACTAGCATCAGGCCGCTTCTGTATTCACGTCAGTTTCGCGAAGGCTAACAAAATACTGACTTAATTACAGCAAGCTTATCACCTCGTCACAGGGTCATTTTCTCTCCACTTCTCTACCGGCCTAGACAGGATAAGCATAAGTGATGACATTACCCAGGCGACGGTGCGAGGAGTTTAGATTATGCAGAACCATTCCTTATAGTTACGTATATACGTTGTTCCATCACCTTTTCATGTACACAATTAGTCGTAGTAGATTGGATTATGTTCCTACTTGAACGTTCGGACTTAAGTATGTAGCCCTCATATGAGATTAAACAGCGTTGAAATCTGGTTTCAAATAAGTAATTTGGTGTAGGTTGTTGTGGAAAAAACGTCTACATTTAATTACAATGCATTTACAAGAAGGAAGGGACGCAGTTTTACCTGAACGCGTTACCATGTAAAACAACCAATATTGTAATTAAAACAAGCTTTTCTCAAGTGGTATTGATCGATCCTGACGTTGGTAGTATATGCATATTACATATGTGTCAAATATGATATACAATGCATATTCCAGTCGGATAATGAAGTTACATTGTCAATAGTGGGCCCAGTCTTGGATGCTCCATCCGTCTGGCATGTTAATGCTGGACAAGTTTAAGTATGTAACGAGCAATTCATGCCTTTCCTTAAACTGGTTATCGGCAATTATCGTCGAATTTAGCGTTGACCAGTTTATCACAGAAAGCGTCCTAGCATGGAAGCCGACGATAGTGTGAAGGGCGGAAATGTGCATGTAGTCATATTCACTCTACATAAGATATTCCAGTTGATTCAGGATTGCATGTTAAACGCATCAATGAAAAATGTGTCGAAATTGTCTTTAATATAATAAGCAATAACTGTGGTGAAGACATGAGGATGAACATGTATTAGCATGACGACGTGGGCGTGGAGTATGAATACGAACAACGATGTACGCATGTTTCATGTATGTATGCTGTTCTGGATTCTAGCTATTTTATACATTCTTATTGTTTTAAGGGGAACACAGTTTTGCGGTTTCTACTGGACGGCTTTGATTCAGCTAATTTGCTATATAAACTGTAATTATTTGAAATACGAAATTACGTAACTCTACGATAATGTGTAACTCGTACCTTAGCAATGCAATGTAGGTTGTAGTCAATTACCTACTTCTTGCGGTTCCGCTAATTTAGCCCGGAAGTGTCATTGCGCATATGTAGGGTGGTGTTCCATTGACAGTCTTGGACGCACATTCTGGACAGGGGGTTGCTTCTTTCTAACTGTTATGTTTGTACTTTCTGTCCGACGCATGCGCAGTTACAATGTGCGGTGTTGATCCTTGGTAACTGCTCATGCGTATGGACGGAGAATCAATACGGATGCGATGAGATGCAATACGGACGCGATTATCAGAATGAATAAACACTTAAGGAGGCTGGCCCTAGTTTCGACCAAAAATTCTAACACAACGATTTTCTTGAAATTTTAGTATGTTGTGCGTTGT
>JAUTBX010125349.1:0-10500 GCA_032361465.1 Lepetodrilus tevnianus | reverse complement strand
TCGGATACCCTTTTAAGTATCGGTTCCATACCACAACATATCCAACTTGTTGACTCTCTCTGTCTCCCTCTCTCTTTTTCTCTCTCTCTCTCTCTCTCTCTCTCTCTCTCTCTCTCTCTCTCTCTCTCTCTCTCCCTCTCTCTCTGTGTCTCTCTCTCTCTTTCTCTCTCTTTCACTCTCTACTCTCTCTCTCCCTCTATTCTCTCTACTCTCTCTCTCCCTCTACTCTCTCTCTCTCTACTCTCTCTCTCTCTATCTCTCTCTGTGTCTCTCTTTCTGTCTCTCTCTACTTTTTTTTTTCTCTCTCCCTCTCTCCCTCTCTCTCTGTGTCTCTCTCGCTCTTTCTCTCTCTTTCACTCTCTACTCTCTCTCTCCCTCTATTCTCTCTACTTTCTCTACTCTCTCTCTCCCTCTACTCTCTCTCTCTCTACTCTCTCTCTCTATCTCTATCTGTGTCTATCTTTCTGTCTCTCTCTACTTTCTCTCTCTCTCTTTCACTCTCGCTCGATCTCTCCTGCTCTCTCTTTATCTTTATCTTTCTCTGAGAGATAGTGTGTGTTTGTGTGTGAGAGAGAGAGAGAGATAGAAAGAAAGAGAGATAACGAGGCAGCATATATGTGTAGCCTACACGCAGCCCATATGCATATCGAAAGTGCAATCATAAGGAAAACGTGAACTCGTCACTTGGACGAATGATCCGCGTTAGATAAATCCTCGAGGCTATTATATATGAGACCAGACACAAGGTGGCATTGGCCAGGAACTCCAGTAACCTCTAGGACTTCACCTAGAACACCGATGCATGGTCCCCAGTGTCTCCAGAAACAAGCCGACGTGATAGACATTCTCCAGAAACAACGACATCATCTCCATCGGAAACGGAGAGGTAACTTGCTGCATGGCGTGTTCTCTGCAACGAAATCACACAGTCTGCGAGAGTCTGCGAGACTGCACGATACCGGCTACTGTCTACCAGGGAATAAGACGGTATAAGCAGCAGACGATTTTCTAACGCAGCTTAAAAGTCACGTGCATGCATACCGTAAAAGGGTGCAGCCCAGGCCGAGCTACATCAGACCTGGGGAGTATCCGGTTTCAGAAGGTGCCCAGCTTACTTACTGAGACTGCGCAGTGAAGACTCCCTGTTATTCCGGCAGACTTCATCCCAAGTCTTTTTGGGAGCAAATTTGTTATCGTGGGATTGCGGGTAAAAGACTCCAAAGCCAAAATGGTGAGTGGCGAACTAACATTTTGCATCGTTTAACCTCTGATTATTTCATAGTGCCTCGTTGTGCCGAGATTGTTTACGGAACATCCAGAACCACATGGAATGGCAGAGGAGGCCAACCGTTTCCTCATACGCAAAATGTCGAGAGTGTTTCCCAAGCCAATATACCTGCTTTAATACCACTGTTAGATCAGAGTACCCCTACAGACACCTGTAAGGTTGTTTGATGCGTTGTACCTGGTTATTGTTAACCATGTGCATACATTCCCGGGGATACGACCAGCGGGAACTCTACTACATTATCGTTCATTTCCGTATCTACCTTATAGGCATTGCCACACATGTGAACTATATTACGATAAACCAGCAACACACGCATTCAATAAAGACGACCATGTATCAATGTTTCTTGTTTAATGATAGGCTTACTACAATATTACCCACTGGTGTTTGATAGTCAACGATTTAAGGCAAGTATAAATACCATATGTGCCGATAGCAACCGAGTTTAATAGCTTTATAGATCTGATATATCATATCAATGTAGATAGATCGAATGAAATATATTTACATTTTTACATTTCTGGAAAGCGAAACTATGAATACCATATATCTTAAAATGTCAACCGAGTTTAATAGTTATATAGATCTAATATATCAGTTATATCAATGTATGGATCTAATATAACATACATATATTTTTTGACATAACGTATTTTATTTCTGGAAAGCAAAACATTCTGAAATTAGAATCGCTGTATCATCTCAAAGTGGTAGTTGTGTGGTTTTCCAAAAATAGTTCCAGTATTCGTTTAAAGAACGCAGTGAACGCTCATTAGCTCTATGGTTTCAGGAGACTGGAACCAAGGTTTGGCAAACTGTAGACTATTTATAGCGTCCATCAGATATTTATAAACATAGGCCTGCTAACCCGTGAAGCTTTGGTGTATTTTTAGAAACGCTTAAGTTGAACCTTCGGGATGAGTGCCTTTACTGTTTGGAAATTATCACACAGAGAAAGATAGAAATGTGTTTTATAAACATCCTGGATTATGTTGGACAATTGGTAGTTTGCCATCGTTCACTACAGGCTACCGTCCACTGACAAAGACTACGAATAGCATACGCATCGTGCATTAACTGATAAAGTAGGAACCTAGGTTATATTCGTATTGTAAATGGAATGTAATTATTATACTATTCTGATGAATCGGCTTATGCATACAGTATTACTGTTTCGGAACAGTGATGGTTTACATCTATTCATAATAAAGCCCCATTCAATTACAATATCGGTTGATGTAACTAGTTATAATGTTGTTTAGTTACTAGACTACATCTCCTACAATTAGTGAAGTTATATGTATGTGGTCCTGTGACGAAACGATCAGTAAATACGAAGTACAAAAGAACTAGACAGTAGACAGGTATCTTGCTGCAGTGGTACAGTAGGTACATCTAAGTACATTTGTCACAGAGAAAGAACTACTAATATACACCGAAACATACTTACTTTATTTTTCTATTTCTGTATTTTGTTTCAGAGCGTGTTCAAAGTCACAGAAAAGCAGTTTAGTGGTGAGTCGATTTCCTTGGAACGCTTGATTTTAAATCAATCTATTTTTGTTTGATTGTTGAGCATCTCAACACGATGGCAGCTCTTCAGTTTTCATAAGTGCAATGTGGGAATATACTAGGCTACTATTAATTACTATCTGTTAAGTAGGTAAGTATACAGTAAGTTATACCGATCAATAGTGTGCCTTCACATATATAGGCAGGCCACCCTGAAAGACACTTCAACAACTACTGTAAATCATAAAATGTTAACGAGCATAAAACGTTAACGAATTTAACGAGTTGCTCTTAAACGTTAACATTTCATTCGCTAACATGGGTTGTACAGTATATAATTGTCTCAGTTTACTATGGATAACGATAACTTTTTTCTCTCCCATACACACACCGCTAGTTATACTACACGCTCAACCACACTAAGCGCTCCAGCATTTAGTATGGCTTGGACATCGGGGAATGAAGCGATAAGCCTGATATACGAGTCAATCTGATATAAAGCTAGGTCTAATCGAGATACTATGTTTCAATTAATCTTAGGTCTAACATAATGCTTCATCTAACACCAACCTTAGTACTTAATATGGTTCTCTGTATGAATTATCATACGATTAATATACACTGCATCTTGAATTGCTCTAGCTAACATAGAATTGTATCTGCCCTCTCAATGGTCCAATATTCCAGCAATACTCCATCTAAATTAGACCACAGTATATCAAATATGACGAGCCATCTGATATGACAATAGGTCTACTCGGATAACTAAATCCTAAATCACGCTGTCTAATTGTATAATAGTCTTGTCTGACATCTCAATAGTTCTGATATATGCCGGTGGTACTACCGGGTATATCTCAAATAATGAAAGCTATATCAAGTGGAAGCATGTCTATTAATGTTTCTACAACCATTGGGGATTCCAAAGGTATACTATAGTACTGTATTTGAAATCACCTTAGGACTATCACTGCATCTAAATACGGCACTCCATCTTTACAGCATGGCTCGTGTTGATTCTCCATGTTCAATCCTAACACGTCTAACATACACTAGTACTAGATTTTAGCCCACCAAAGGTATACCAGTACTTCACCATATGTCTAACATGGTACTTAATCTGAGACCAGAAAAGGTCTAACCTAGTACTCCATCTGAGATCACAGGTCTAACATGGTATGCCATCTGATATCACATAAGGTCTAACATAACTTACTCATTGACATCACCAAAGTTCTAACATAGTACTCATTTGACATCACCAAAGTTCTATAATATACTAGTAGTACTCCATCTGATACAACAGAAGCTCTAACATAGTAAGCCATCTGAGACCACAGAAGGTCTAACATGGTATGCCATCTGAGACCACAGAAGGTCTAACATGGTATGCCATCTGAGACCACAGAAGGTCTAACATAGTATGCCATCTGAGATCAACAACGCTCCAACACAATACTCCATCTGAGATCACCGAAGGTCTAACGTAGTAAGCCATCTGAGATGACCCTACTTGCTGCACATGGTCTGTGTTAGCATGCATTATTAGGCCGCCCCAGGGGGATGCAGCTACAGGCTGACAGTCATACTTGCTGTGGGCTGTTTATTCCCTACAGGATATCCTTACTAGATAGCACAACATACTGGCACCATCTCTGCTGGGGAATGTTCCAGAAGGAGCGACGTGACGAGCTAGGTATTCCAAGCACATTACTAACACTACTACTATGCCCTCGTTCACGTCCATCTAGCAGCGCCAGGGATATAGGTACCGGTAGAAGGTATCCCCCTCAGCTGCTATCCCAGGGGCTTCCTGCAATTGGGAAAGGGCAGGAGTTCAAGCCTTGGGGATTAATGTGCATGTAATCCACGGGTTGAACCCAGTTGTTTTAGGAAAACGCAATCCAAATATCTCTATTTCTTCTGGCACGGCTGTAGGTAGAAACAAAAGAACATCTATATATAGGAGCTAGCCATGTTCATTGCGTAATATATTACCAACCCGAGCAGGAAATGTGATTACGTTGCTATTTAGAGGAAAATATCATGAAGAAAATATCCAGATAGTGCCATTGTTGACACTGTACCAGTGTGAACTAAAACATGATATGTTTACAGTATATTAAAACATGAGGAATGCTATTTGTATTTAGTTCTAAAAGTCTTCCTTCAATAGAATTAACACATTCCTGTTGTCGAATCGTATACTTGGCACTGTTGCAACGTGGGGTGGCTGAACTAGGATTACAAAGATTTAGCACAGAAATCGGTTAACTGGATATGGCGAGCATGTGCTTGATAATATAGTACAGTCCGTCACTGATAATGATGTAAACATACTGGAATTAAAGCGGTCCTCTCCATATACTAGTATACAGATGGCACCTCTGCTAACGGTCAGGGTAATATTGATTATATAATTATGTACACTAGGATATATATATATTGCCTATGATCTAGAATAGTTAATCAATGGGTATGCACAAGCGGTACTTAAATGTAACAGGAAGTGCACGTTCAAACCCTCGTTATATCACGTGTATTAGGGCCTACTATAATGGGGGAGGTAGATGACTATATGATGTAGATTGTTGATATAATGAAGTTTGTAACTATATCATATTTAAATAATTATAGGTTGGAAGAGATAGGAAATCGATGGAAGGGGAGATTTATTACTGCCAGAGGATTTAGTATACTTTGTTGATCAATTATGTGTAGTAGTTTTTATGTTATGGTTTCTTGGCATTACTACTACTACTACTACGTTACTACTACCACTACGTAACTACTACTACATTAATATTGCGCTGATTCATCTCTCTAACGCCTGCTCGTACAGCAATACACTAGAGCGCTCTCATAATACGTGATACATGCTCTAGATAAGTGATTACGTTTCGCACAACAGTGGGATGCTTTGAGCTGGGAGGGTAGCCTGGTAGTAATTAGCCGTATCATTGGAGCAGCGCCACCTGTCACCACTCCTGGCAAAGTGGGGCGCTGCCTAGTTGTCGAAACAGCTTTGTTATACTCTTCGTATCGTATACTCTTACATACGATTAGTATGTATTGAGTAACCCTTCCTGTTGTTTCCAGTTTATACCAACATATAGGCAATACAGTGACCTTCTTATCAATGATTGCACCCGAGGTTTTATTCCATGTATATGGATTAAAGTCATATTTCATTATGACTGTAGGTGGAAAGATTGTTGGTGTGGATTTGTGTCTTGAAACTGGAATTTCCGTACTCTTTTAGAACAATACTTATCGTATTGAATTGCATAGACATAGTGTATTGATTACTAGTACATTATTTGTTATGGAACAATCACAACTGTGTATCGGAAAGTTGGAAATATCCCGGGTTTCCAACACATCACCAATATCAACAGGCATTAAGAACATATTTTAAGTTACCAATCTCCTATAATAATGCTTGGTTAAGCCCAAATGACATACAATCAATATACCATGACCCACTAACTGGATTTAAATCTTGCTTGGTATTGAGCTTATAATTATGGAGTTGGTCTGCCTATTGGATTGGGTGTTGGTCGCTTTACCCTAAGCATCGAGGTCGAAGATATTTTGTCTTTGTACCAGTTTACTTACAAGGTTGAATAGATTTCATTTGCGAAGCGTCCTTGGTTTGATTTTACTGTGGTATTGTTACCCGAACATCAAGGTCACTTCAGCTTGCATTCAAGAAGCATGTTATCTCAATGCCACGGTATTTTTAGAATAACTAAATACACTATTTCCCTAATTGGAAACTATTCCATTTCAGCATTGAAATGCAACTTGTATATTATATGACCCATGGCTAATTTATACCAAATGTTGCCCTGCAGTTTCCTGTACTAAACCTTGTAAGTTGTAACTCTTTGGAAACATTAGCTTCAACCTTAGCCATGAATAGACTATACTGTGGGTAGGGTAAATATAAGGTTATCATAGCATTACGCCATTTACTGATTTAGTACACGTGTACCCAAGACATCGTCACTGCTAATTAACGTTTACCATTGTATTTAGGATATGTTGTATGATAAGCATACGGTACGTAGTAGGATCTACTGGCACATCCTGTAGCTGTTGTTGTTTGTGCTTTGCTGCATTCCCTTATGTCAATTGACACACTCTAGTGCAGGTTCTGCGCTGACTACGAGGTGTGTTACTCATGTTGGAACCGTGCCAGAACGGATACCGAGATTGGTGGAAAGAGATACTGCTATCTGGACGAATACTGCTAAGTATACAGAAGAAACACTCGCCTAGCTAAATGAAGCGGGTCATTTGGCTAATGGAGGTTTTCCAGGATCCAGTTTATGAAGCTTAGACCGCCTCATGTACATACCATAGCTGCCAGCATCGTGATATAAATATTGATGCTAAAGGGCTTCTTTTTGCTATGTTTATTTCATATGTAGGAAAACAACATATCTATAGAATATTGATCGGTTCATATTATTACAGCTACAGTATTAACATTCTTCTGTTATATCTGTATTTGCAAGCTATAATTCTTGGGTATGTAGAAGATTATTATTGTTTAATAACTGTAATTTGTTACCAACTGATTTGAATTAGTCTTTTAGGAATTTAAAGTTATCTCAATATCGGCCATTGCTATTTTCTATATCAACATTGCATAATCTATGATCAAAGTGGACTACGATTCAGATTATGTCTATGCTTGTCACAGAGGGTTCCTATAGACCAAAAGTCGAATCCCATCCATTCTTATCTGCTGTGAAATATTATGAAAATTGGAATAGCATCACAACTTGCTAACCCACACTTGTGCCGTATGATTATTTACATATCTGACTATTGTTGGGATATTTGCCGATTATGCATTATTTTCTTTGTATAGTGCATAATACGACCATTATTATATATTTTCATTTTGATGTGTCATTCTTTATTTCAAAGACCTGCTTTTTTTTCGTAAATTAGGGTATGACAGGACCACTTTCCCAAAAGTATTCCCAATTCCGCATAATCAATCCACAATGAACAATGAATGGGTCCGCATATGTTAATACTAGTTCCCATTACTTTGCCCAAAGGTACTGTCAATGAAAGGTTGTTCAGAAGAGCTGCTACCATCTGGTTATCCTTGTAAATACAAACCTCCCTACTCGCAGTGCGTACGCTTCCCGAGGTAGATATTAACCTGTGGGTGATAATAGCTATCACAGCGCCACCTCTTGGTGGTAATCTGACGCTGGTGTGCGCATGTGCATACGATGCAAACCATGTGTTGACTGGCGGGGTGCTCTAGATGCATTGACACCATGACCTGGGATAGCTCCAATGATCGGCCATGACATTCCTGGATCGCAGCGCAAAGTGACACCAAGGATCTTATATGGAGGAGGTTCTGCAGCGGAATTCTGCGTTTTATATACGTTTTCTAGTATCCATATATTTATCATTATAATGGCCATTGACACGATGCTTCCTTGTCGATAACATTTAATTCAGTATCTACACCAATACTACACACATACTAATATTCCTACATTCCTAGACGACGATTCCCTTTCCTAGGAAACAATGATATCAACAGTATCCGATAAGTAGTAACAGAAATATTACATTTTATATTGGTAATAAGTAGACACCCGTTGCTTTTCCTCAAACATTCTAAGGATATGGAGCATACTATCTGGGATATATATTCTACTCTCACACACATGCAAGTCGTTCATCGCACTTCCAGTGCATCTATTTCAGTCCGATTACAGAAATAGCCAAACATTCGGATGTTGCCATTTGATCTACAGAGTACGACCTCGATTCACTCCATATGATATAGTTACTCGGGGATGCGTCCAAGACGCGTTTCCGTTCACGTTTACACTTAATAACAATTCTATAGACGGGAGACCCGTCTAGATTATTAGTTCGCTAGTGGCTTGCATCTTAAATGAAACCTGTTGGTCAGCCTATTGGTGCTATAAGCCGCAATGAACAATGGGACGGAACGAAATTTTGGAATTAATAAACAATATGTATTATAAAATGTTGTAAAGCATTGTGACATACCCAACGACCAAACGTTGTACCACACGTTACCAAACATAAGAATACGTTATCCATCCCCTAGTCAAGGTGAGATGATAATATCGGCTAAATATGCAGCTAAAATGGTATGCACATAACGAGTGTTTAATGATGCAAGCTAAAGGATAAAACGGATAGTTTTTAAATGGTGCTCCGATACGCAACTCGCTCATCTGTGTGTGCTGTTCTGGCAGTTGCTGTTTTCTTTTAGATCTGAGTCACAGCCAAACGATTCATGCAGAAGCACTTTGGAGTTCTAATCTACATCTGCACTATTCTTCTGTTATATAATGCTATAGAAAAATAAGAATAACCGCAATATGTACTGAATAATACTGCATACTATAGTTAGTTCAGTGTTAATCTGGTAATATACATTAGTGTAATAATAATGTAAGACACACTCAGATGGAAGACGTTTACTCCCTATAGTACAGTGTTTACTGGTTTTCTGATTGGACGTGCTATATTATAGTATAATACTAAACTATTGATATTGCATCTCTCTACAGTCTCATATAGACGGCATATCACAACATTTTGTCACGAGAACGGAACAATTAATCTACTGTCGAAACCATTAACGATCAGTAATTAACATTTATATTATCTTTAAGTAAGCTTCAATAAATCCTCTTTAGCGCATTATAGAATGATTGGATACATTGGTATACGTTCAATACTTATTACGCTCAAATAAATCCTCTTTAGCGCATTATGGAATTATTGGATACATTGGTATACGTTCAATACTTATTACGCTCAAATAAATCCTCTTTAGCGCATTATGGAATACTTGGATATATTTGTATACGTTCAATACTTATTACGCCCAGAATAATCTTATATGCTCACTTGCCCATATCAGCATGTCGATACTTTTCCTAAATACGCGAAAATAGTGGATTTACCATGTTCTTGCTTGTGTTTCAGATGCTCACCAGACATTCTCACTGTTTGACAAAAAAGGCAACGGGAAGGTTCAGACAAAAGACATCGGCAGCGTGTTCAAGAGTTTGGGTTTAAGCGTAGATGACCACAAGCTCAAGTGCTGGACGGATGACGTAGACGAGGAAGGTATGGGTCTGATAGGAATATTCCTGAACGAAACATACCATGGGTGGGTCTATACTATGGCAAATACGTGTCATGAGTGGGTCTATATGGCGAAGACGAGGAAGGTAGACAGACATATTGCTGAGTTTTTCAAACACACCGGTTCATATTATCTAACGCGGTTCAGTGTAGACCTGGATTAAGATTAGTCTTGGTTTCCGGAAACCCATACTCATGGTTTAACACAAACTATATTATAGAAAACAGGCATATATACCAGAACCAGGTCCAGTTCAAGTAAACTGCTTTCCACAATACAGTTTAAAGTTAAACTCGCGTTTGAGAGCTATCCTGGTCCAGACTGCGTTGGATAATACCGGTATGGGCCACAGGGGCTTGTAGAGCGGAGCCAGTAGAGCTTCGTCTGACTTGTCAAAACCAGTCCAATTATTTTTTTTACAAACGTAATAAAAAAAATCATAAAAAATATATGTACGTTTGATGGACTAATAATACATAACTTTGCATTCAGTTATTAAAAACAGCCCAATTCTAAATTTCAG
>JAUTBX010125338.1:0-10504 GCA_032361465.1 Lepetodrilus tevnianus | reverse complement strand
CATTTGGGAAACATTTGGGACACACGGTGTCGGGTTACAAATGTTGTGGAAATGTTGATAGTGTAAACGGGCCTTTACTCTCCGTGGAGTTGCGAAGGTAAAACGAGTGTGTTACTGATGTAATAATGTATCGCTATGAGCTGTATCTTATGTGTTCATAATTCACAAAATAAACAACACACGGTTCATCATTTATATTGATTTTATTCATATCAGATCCTTTTCGATCTAGTATCTTCGCTACTGCACAATTAAATAAGCATAACTTAGTAACTGTATTTACAGAACAGACAGCAAAACAATAACATTGCACTTCTTGATCTATAAGGTCCACGTCTCGAGTTCAGGCAGAATATCGAGTTCGTATTCCCATCTTCAACACCATAACAAACAAGCATAACGAACATTATATGGCAACGGATTCAACATAAATTCGTCATAGAAAATGCACCAATCACAATAGCTGACACAAGTGTCGACGGCGGGTTAATTGAAAGACGGTGACTCGGCCAGAAGTGAACGTCTTGCACGTGCTCCACGACTGTCCCCGGCTGTCCACGACTTGGACTTGACCCGGAAGTGACGTAGATCGGCTGCGTGCGCCTCGTGGTGCATGGGTTTGTAGCCAGTTGGATCGCAGTGAGTCTGCAACAGAAAGGAAATGATACGAAAGTGATTGAAAGGGAACGAAAGGGAACATATTGGAGTACCGTAATCCCATAGGCCAACTATTAGTATGAATAGTGCTTCGTTGGAGCTCTCACATTGACGAAGAAAGCTTGTAATGGATAGAAGACCTTCACCAAACTGTTCTTAGCAGCAATAAGGTATGCATGAAGGAGGACAAGATGGATGAAAGAGGACAAGATGCATGAAGGAGGACAAGATGCATGAAGGAGGACAAGATGCTATTTCATGAAGCTGGATCATATCCACTACATGTATACAACATGATGTCCACTACAAGATCATATAAAACTCGTTCATGAAGCTAGATAATATCCACTACAAGATCATATCCACGTCAAGATCCTCGTGTAAGTGGTCTAGATGGCCGGCGTTACGGGAGGTGTGCGGCCTTGTAGTGGATACGTCGTGCATTGCTGTACCAACCTCTGCTGCATGTGCGTGGAAGGCCTTGTATCCGCCGGTCAACAGATACATTTCCGGGAAGAACAGGAAGGGATAGCAGTCAGTGTTCACCTTCCGGTCCAGCCCCCTCAAGTGTCGCAACCTGAAACAGTCACATCGAAAGTTCCAAAATCACCGTATTATTGCACACACTAGCTATCCTTTTATTTGTTTGGTGTTGTTTTTTACATTGATTGTATACATATCTTTGAAGGCAGCTGCAAGTTCCATTATGTCGTAAATGTAGGATGTGCTATGTGCTTACTACAATACAGTTGCGGTAACGTTATATATAGGGAGATTAAATTCTAGATTGAAGAACACAATTGAAGACATTAATATTCGAACACTTCCGGTTCATAGATCCATTGGAATAATGCTAGCAGCGGAAGCGATAGCGTTATAAAGAGGTGGGTTTCGGGAATTACGAACACGATTTTGAAGAATCTTACAGTTTGGGGGCCAAGAAGAATCTTACAGTTTGGGGGCCAAGTAAAATAAATATCCCGACACTTCCGGTACAACTATGCTTTGAAATAATGCTTTAATTACGGGAGAGTTATGGATATATGAAGCTGAATATACGGGAGAGTTATATGCCTATATATATAAAGAGCTGAAGAATTATTTTGGGATCAAGTAACAGTAAAGGGCCAATATACCGACACTTCCGGTTCAACGAAGAATTACGATCACACAAACACAATCGAAGACTCTTACATTCTTGGAGCTCGGTTGGAGGAGAACTCGCAGTGGAAGATGACCACGTGTCTTCCGGGTCCATGGGGGCGGGGATTCTTCAAGAGGGCCTCGATGTCCGTCTCTGTAAACACGTTCTCCGCATTCTGAGGAGTACAGCAATTGCTACAATAATAATCTAATAATAATTTAATAATAATCATATATATCAATTTATTGTTGTATTTGTTTAGCGACTACCTAAAATATCTGAGGATCGTCATTTTAGATTCTGATTTATTTTTAGTAGTAAATATGCCCAATCGTAAAGTAGGTTCTTAACGTTGATGTGTGCAACCCTGAATGTACGACTGCCTAAGATATCTGAGGAGCATTGTGTATTCATATGAATGGTGTGCTGTGTATATAAATCCAGTGTCTAAAATATCTGAGGAGCATTATGTATTCATATGAATGGTGTACTGTGTATATAAATCCCGTGTTTACTTTTATGTGCCCAGCCTCGTACTCGTAGGGGTATCTGCAGTCGATGACGCGGAACGAAGCGATGACGTCACGGAAGTCTCCGTCCAATAGGGCAGACATCTGTAATAAAATAATTAATTGTTAGACGAGAACTAATAATACAAACAATCACGAAGTAATTATTGATCGTCTTTGGACGAAAATTATTAATATTAATTGTTTGTATTTCTTCTAATGCCAACTGACCATCAAAAGAATTGAGTTATGAAAATATAAAATGGTAAAGGACTCAGCGAATAACCTTGTCTTACACAAGTACAGCAGTCGGTCTATTCGGAGTACATGGGTTCCTCTATCAAATACAACAGCAGATTTTATATTAATGTACACATTCTTCACATGTTAAATAAATTGGCTTGTGCCAGTCACTCATACTCATAGCAAATGCTTTCGTAAATAACAACAAAAGCTTACCCTTCTGGCTTGTAATGTATTTTGGTACCAAAAATGGTAACATGGAAATATCATCATTATTGGGGTTTGATTTTAATAGTTCTTACTGTTGCTGACGATATACACTTGAGGTCTTGATGTTTATCTGCAGTGGTAGGAAGAACGTGAGTCTGAAAGAAATAATATGAAACATAAATTTCATATTTAAACAAAACAATTACAATTGTCACATATGTCATATCACACAATGAAATAAAATGGCAAGAACGTTAAAATTAATACAGATTCATAGTATTGGATCCAGGCTTCCATACAGAAAAATAATATCTCAAATGTATATAGTTAAAACATCGAAAATATCTAAATATTACCGTGTTTTTTGGCGACGAATTTTACATTTTTCCAATAATGTTTAGGAACAAGACACCCGTAGGTGATTTACAATTCTCACAATTCATTATCACTCAATACGGTAATATTACAACCAAGGTTAAATTGATGTACATACATATTATGTGATCCAGGCATCAACACATACAAATATCCAAAACTAACTATATAATTTACCATATTTAGCCAAAATGTCAAATATTGAGTAAATATCAAAAGGTAACTGAGTGAATATTCTTTCTTTTCGGCGACGAATTTTACATTTTTGGAATGTTTTTAGGAATAAGACACCCGGAGGTGATGTTTGATGACACCAGACCCCGAGATTACGACACTTTTCTGAGTACGATTTCATGCACAACTCAAGGTTGTGTTCACAAATTCCCATATACAATTTGAGCTTGGTCATGAAAACGTAATAAAAGGTTTCGTAATTTCGGAGCCAGGTAATTTACTAGTCTACTACTTGTAGGATTGGGCTGGGTACTTAGATGCATTCTGGAGGCCTATATGCACTATGGAGGCTTAGATGCACTATGGGGGCCTAGATGCACTATGGAGGCTTAGATGCACTATGGGGGCCTAGATGCACTATGGAGGCCTAGATGCACTCTGGGGGCCTAGATGCACTCTGGGGGCCTAGATTCACTCTGGGGGCTTAGATGCACTCTGGAGGCCTAGATGCACTATGGAGGCCTAGATGCACTCTGGGGGCCTAGATGCACTATGGGGGCCTAGATGCACTCTGGAGGCCTAGATTCACTCTGGAGGCCTAGATGCACTATGGAGGCTTATATGCACTATGGAGGCCTATATGCACTATGGAGGCCTAGATGCACTATGGGAGCCTAGATGCACTATGGGAGCCTAGATGCACTACTCTCACCTGGCTTCCGTCTCCTATGAGATTCTGGCCATCCTCCAGCTTGTCTACAGCCTTTTTCACTCTCTCCATCAGCGGGTTGGAGCGCCAGTTCTCCTTCCCGAGCTGAGGGGAGAGGAACATCTGCAAACATGGAACAGAGTGACAGTTACACCGGTCGCATCGATATGGAACAGACAGTCAATTTTTTTTTACGGCCTGAAATGACGGGAACCAAATGACGACAGTTATCTGACAAATTGACATTTGATGAAATAAAATATTTGTTTATATAATAATTTTAATACGTATTCACACAAAATTACACATTTCTTTCATCAAACTCAGCGGGTCAAGCTGAAAAATAGTCTATATTTTTCAATTAAAATTTAAATTATGTTACAGATTGTCTGATAGTAGATATTGACTAACATCTATATGCCATAGATTGTAGTCAGCAAGCTGAAGCAAGTGTAAATAAGACGACGTTGTGACTAACCGGACCACGTCGTAGACGCTTTGAAGCGTTGTTCCCGGCGTCGTTGCTGGAACGCTTGGCTTTGGACGGCGTTGTTTTTATTTCGTCTCCACCTCCCCCTCCAAACAGGCACCGTCGGGACGAGCTTGGCTGAGGTTGGGAGGCACCGGAGGGAGCCACGAATAGATTAGGGGCAGAACCACCAGCCTAGAAGGTAAGAATAGCTCGTATGAGGCAAAATGAAAGCTAAATGTTCCGTGTGTAAATAATTGCAAATTTAACAACACAAGATTTAAAAACAAGATTATTTCGTTTATATTACTGTTTATACAGTTTCCGACATGACATATGCAACAATCAACGTCTTATATAAGCATGCGAACATCGGATGGTGCTGACGAACCAATTATATTAATTAACCGCATCGGATGGTACCGAAGAACCAATTATATTGAGCACCCTTTTGCTCTTCGTTGGAAAAGTAATACTGCAAGATAAAATGTTCTAATACTACATTAAGGTTGTAAAATAACCATGATTGTTCTTACCGGAGGAAGTGGGGATTCGAACCCACTGTCGGAACCGTCCGACTTTCTGAGGGAAGATGGCCGCCTCCATTGGGCAGGGCTGTTGAGGACGAGATCTTGGAGGCTGGAGGCAAGGGGAGAGCACTCGGGAAACTGAAGCAGAAACGTCAGGCGTCAAACCTCCAGGCACAAGTGGATTTAGCGTTAGGATTACCTCCAGAACATACAGCGGTTGTGACGATACAGAGATTTAATCCAGGGGCCATATTACAACACATGTTTCTGAATTTGAAAAGAATATCCCTGATAATCGAATATCGTTTTTTGATGATTGATGATTTCTGAAAACGTCAACGTCGATGATATCAATTGTATTCGTTATGAAATTAATATAAATCTACATTATGATTTGATTAACTAAATATATTAAACAGAATAATAAGGATACACAGTGTAGTCTTGAACACTCCAAATATCGGAATGCACATTGAAAATTATATGAATTAAACTTGTTACTGAGGCAATACTTATGAATAGTCAGAAGGTATGAACTGGATTGTTATACCAAATACCTCCAACTACGATGTCCATTTACGAATGTAAAAGTACTTACCTTGAATGACATTCTTCCAGAAGCAGTCAAAGCTGCAATGACGTGTGTGACTCTCAATGAAATCGACGCGAGCTCGGCATAAGACAAGGCGCGACTATACCTCCTTTACCCTTTCACTGTCGTTTTAAGGAAACGTTAAAACTCTATAACAACACTGTAGTGAGGAGGTGTTAGATGTCGCGAGGGACCCTCCCTTCTGCCCGAGGTGAAATGTGGTCAGTGGTGACTGGTTGACTCGACTGGACAGCCCAAACTCTCACAAAGACAGTGACACCAGTGAGGTCCGTCCCTGCGTTTATATCTACCCTGGTCTACACCCCTGTCATGGTGCTAACGATTGCGTGAACACCGCTCAACCAATGCGAGGAGCACTCGACCGTAACTGTTAATTGGACCACGAGTTTCGACCCCGTCTTCTCGATGGGGGAGGGTGTTTCAAGAACCCAGATAGTTGTCTGTCGAGTAGCTGTGAAATCTTTAATATCGCGGTTCCTGTAATCGAGTTTCTCTCGTTACAAGTTGGCCCTGCAATATAATTTAATTTTCAAATTACTCTTACCATAATAGTTGTGTTTAGGGCGTATGATGCTAACTATAAACCAGATAAGCCGATGGTTCTAATTGTATTTCCGGGGTCCTGGATTTGCTTTCTGGAGAGGTGATAATAGAATTGTGTTTGAGATATCCTTTTTCAGAGCAATGTGTACCACTCCAGATGGCACCATCCAGATGATTCTTGTACGACATATTGAAAATCTAAATAAATCAGCATTTACACTGGTTTAAAACTGCAAGGTCTTCCGATTACTATCCATCAGATTTAAATAAAACGGTTTTCCCAATAAAACATTAAGTTGATATATTTTTCAAGACCATATTATATATAAATTACAAATTCGTATAAACTACACACCATTGGTTTCATATATTAATTTATACTTTATTCACAAGATCCAAGAGCATACACTTGTCAATATGAATCGTTGACAATAATGGACGATTTGATATCGTGAAATATGTTTCAAACATAATGTTATATAGATCTATATAAAACGTTGAACAGATATATTGTTGCTCATGTTCAGGAATGTTTTAGTCAATTGTTTAGTGTGACTAATTGCTAGACATAATTTCACAATTCATAACACACACACACACACACACACACACACCACACACACACACACACACAACACATCACACACACACACCACACACACACCACACACCATACCTGGATTCGAACTCATTCGCGCCTGTATCCCGCCTCCTCAAATAACGAGGAAAAGATTCCTACGATGTCATAAATTCCTAAAATGTTTTGTAATGCTGAGACAACATCTGTGGAAGAAATACCATTGAGTAATGCTAATATTCCTGTATATATTGGCCGACCCTAACACTCCATAGGTAGGGAGGGATCACGGAACATTATAGAGAATAGTATCCTTAATTATTACTACAATGTAAACTTCTACACTCCATGGTCGACTTTCATGGATTTTAATAAAACTAATAAATTATATATTAATTATGCATTAATTGGACTTAATTAAAATCGAATAAGATTTGTGTTTTTTTGGAACTACACTTTGTTAAATTTAATAATGTTTATATCAAACGAAACTGAGGTTTTCAAAGTTTTCTTCATCTCCCAGCTGTAGGCCTACCATTCCTAGAAAACACTCGTATAAAGAGCAACATTGCTTACAGGTAGATACTATTAAGAGTTCATAAGTTTTATTGTTGCTATATCGTTTTGATGTGATGCACGTATAGGTGCTAAGAAAATGTTACCTTTTCATCACACTCTTTACACTAGATGACATACATGTTAATATTGAGCATGGCCTTCAACTCGGTTGACGACAATATTATCTCTGGTCATATATGTAGAGGTGACGTTTTTATTAAAGGCATCATAATATCACAGTTGATAGACCTGTATAATGGACAGACTAATTACGCTTGATTTATCCAACCAAAAGTTGTCATTTACTGATGTACTTAGTCCCCAGTAGGCCTACTCGATAGTTATCAACATATTCATATGTTATATATGAATAAAGGGAACGTTCCGCTATTTATCTTGTCTTTGATGCATCAATTCATCTATGAAGGAATCTGCGAGCGAACATTAGAGTTATGTCCCCCTTGCATGATGTATAATGAAGCAAACACATACGGACCATATTCAGGTTGTCTATCTTGGGGTTGCAGTGGGGATTTGTCAACCACACATGATTATATGTATATCAAGTGAATGTACTTTGCAGATATGGTTGTTTTGGACTATTTCTTAGCTATAACTATCTTTGATATTATGCCTTTAAAGAAAACACAAACATATTTAAAAAATAAAACTGTCATGAATCTATTTAAAGCAATATTTCCTTTCCGGATTGAAAACATTCTCTATCATTTCTTTTGTTGAATAATTGATCAATACTATCCTTGTAACTCTGTTAAATATTTTTTTTCAACTTCTCCAGTTTCCTTGTGTTGCTTTCTCTGAAGATGCATGCGTGACCATTTCACAGTAAATCTTCAGGCGTATTAAAGCTGATAGTAATGTGTAGTGTTGGATGAGTGTTTCAGTCAGATGATCACGTCATGTCAGGATATTAATGTCATCCAGTTTAGCTTTTTAGCTGTCAATGCTTCTCGTTCTATGTTATGAGTTGAGGAGGCGACGCCCTCATCTCATTCCAGATTGATCAATGCGAAAATATAACGCGATCGGCTTTCTCATGCACGTCATCATATTAACGTGTACGATGACATGTGAACACATAATTAATACAATCAACGTCTCGTAAATGCCCATTCTAACGGCGATGTCCGTAACCGATCGTGTTATAATGGGAAATGAAAATTGTATCTACTGTAGCTTGGTCTGTCTGTACCTAATTCTATTAAACTACATAATGGTTTCATGTTAAAAAGGATATATTCTTCGTATACCCAATTGCACAGGTTAACTTAAATATGTACGAATTCTTATAAAAACTAAACGAATTCCTAGCATTCGCAAAGATTTATACTAATATATATTCTTCCTACACCCAATTATATTGGATGCATTAAATATACAGATTATGTCCATGATTTATTTATCAAATCTCGTAGATTTAAGCTCATAACATGTGTTAGCGTTTTGTATCAATGTTTTACATTAATCGATGCGTTACCGAACGTTTCTGGAAAATATGTATGTACCAGCATACTATATAGTATACTAGTACTATACTTTGGTTTGATTTCAATGTTACCTTGATTAAGCAATTATATGATGTATTGTATGTATTATTTATCGAGGAGAGGTATAACATACCCTTACAGCTAGATTACCAACTATCATTTCTTTTGAATAAAATATGTAATGTTTAAACAATACGAATTCTTAATAAAAACTAAACGAATTTCTAATATACACATGCATTTATATAACACATATTCTTCCTATACCAATTAGATTGGATAACTTAAATAGACGGGTTCTTGTAAAAACCAAAACGAATTGCTAGTATAATATATCTGAACATAATATTAATGCATTAATAAATGGCTAGCATGTTTAACAAATATTATATGATAGTTTACAAAGGAAGATGTGACACTCATTGATTTGTGAGGCTGACACTCATTGATTTGTGAGGCTCTATAAGCCTTTCTTATCGAAATAATCCCACATTAGGAAGAGCGTTATATATACATCAAACACTTAATCGCATGTTATGATGTGTAGGATATACGGGGGATATACAATCAATTAAGTTTCGCCCGGATGTCCTACGGCTTCCACGGAGAAAGATTTAGAGCACCGGCAATGGCCGTCTCCGCATTCCTGGAAGAGACTAGACGTCACAAGAGCCTGCGTTGTCCGTCAGTTCGGGGCATATTATGAGCTAGATAAGTAATGTACAACTTGAACATAAAACATCATCTGAAGCGATAGTAAGCCCCTTGTCGAGAATCAATAAAGGAACGGCGGTGCGTATGGTATAACCAAAGTAATGACCCAGAATATAATTGCGGACTCTATTTTGCATTTCCCATTTCAGATTTGAGGTTTAAAGTGGGATCCACTGCAATTGGGTAAGTACAGACAGCCTAATACTAGTAATAGCTGGTAATTATTGTCTAAAAATTATTTGTTTTAAATGTGGATTCATGTGAATCGTACATTGACTCAAAAAAGATATATACATGTATCTATGAAACATAACGGCATCACGTATAAGGTAGAAAATAGTGTATGACGTTTATAGCGCAGCATAAAACAGATTTTTTTTTCTTGGATATCGTATATTACCCTTGTAGCACTATACTGAAACGACAAAATACAAATCTCTGATTATGCATCACTGTCTAACCAAGCTAGGAAGCATGAACTATGTGACCATTTATTCACAAGGGATGGGGTAGTGTAGGGAGGGTGTTCAATATTTATTATTTTAAACCATTTAATTTTGTAAATGCGATCGTATTCATATTTATTTTAAACATTTCCTCCGTATGGTATGAAAACCCACCAAAACAATACAAACCTTCCCACACAGTCCTCTAGAGAAGACGTGGCTGGCTTTTGGACGTCAGTCGTTTTGTCATTTCATTAAATTGTTTGGTTATTTTCATGTTTGGTTGCTCAATGTCTTAAAGGATCTGCCTTCATTAGTTGACCTTCTGACCATAGTGGGTGAAGAAAACAGGCTAAAACAAAACCGTGGAATGTACAGACATACGAGGATGATGAATCGCCGAGACGTACTTGCAGAGTTCGGATTTGTTATATTCCATTAGTACCACCCTGGAGCCCGTTGCACGACGCTCTTGTAGCGCTACAATAGTTGTAACTGGGCTCCCGCCACAATAGAAAGCGTTGA
>JAUTBX010125316.1:0-10509 GCA_032361465.1 Lepetodrilus tevnianus | reverse complement strand
TGCCCAATGATGACAGAGTGTCATCATGCAGTTTCTGACTCAGGACACCCTAAATTACCAGAAACCATGAAAAAACAGCGTATGTACGCTACTTCCCGGTTCAACCCTTCTGCCTCCCGACTATTAAGCATCCGATAACGATAAGCAAATTCATGCAGTCACGTTCACCAGATAGTCAGATACTTACCAATCTGAAGGCAGATGTTACCCAAGCTTGCTCATGACTTCTTCATAAAGGCGTACTTCTTAAAGTATTACCTTGAGCATATGCATCACTATTTGCAAGGACTGTTAGTTTATCTATATCACGTCAATAAGTTCTACGATTGCGATATCAGCAGTAGCGGCAGATTATGCTTCAATGACTGATGTCTAGCAGTACTTACTGAATGTACATTTGCAAGTCCTGCAGCCAAAGGCATCTTGTTCGTAACCGAATGGACACGGGAAGGAACAATAGGCGTTGGAACATGTCCACAAATCTGCGAATTGAATAGACAACTTGCTCAATGGTACATCTCAACGCTAATACAAACCATAATAACACTAAATTAGTTCAGTCATATGGACGTCGCGGTACGATATAATGATGGTACAGATGTGAAAGAATCTTGACAGCTACTCTAAACCCCAATTATTATTTTAATGGAAGTTAATCATGAATACATATTTTCGCAGTATGAATGAATGGAGAATAGTATTGTCACGGGTTACTGCCACTACGAAATTAACATAGATGAAACAGGACCACTGTCGATCCTGGGATTCGAACCTGGATTGGGGGTCCAACGCTCTACCGAGTGAGCCAAAAGGGCTGTGAACAGTAGGAACATACTATCACACCTACCCGTCTACAGTGCTACCATACGATAACTAAAGACTAAAGATGATCCGCTCACCTGAACGTCTGCACTTGCACGTCTGGCAACCGGAAGCGTCCTTCACATACCCAAACACGCAGAGATTAGAACATAACTTGCTGCAGGAACCTGAGTGGTTGATGCCCATAGGACCTCTGCCAAACCTCCTCGTTTGTCTGGGTCTTGAACGTGTTCTGCTGTCGATTGGGCGTTTCCGGTGGCTACGAAGTGGACTTCCTGTCCCCGGCGTATTAGTGCGTCGCACTGGATTGACAGAGTCCAGCGACATAGGAAATGGCTGCCTGGATGGCTTCCGGTCAGGAAATAAAGCTTGATCTCTTTCTATGCAAGTTGTATCTGAATTCGAACCTTCTTTGGACTGGTTGCCGTCTGGAGAATCAGCTTGTCTAGATCGCGAGCGTTGTCTTGGAACCGGATGAACTGAGGGTCGCGAGGGCACCGGTTGTCTTGACCGTATGACATTTGATTGAAAAGGCACGGGTTGTCTTGATTGTAAAGTATTTGATTGAAAAGGCACGGGTTGTCTTGATTGTAAAGTATTTAATCCTGGATATGGTATTCGAGAAGGCACAGGTTGTCTCAACCTCAAATTTCCTCGAGGAAATGGCTGTCGAGAAGGCATGGCATTTCTTAAACGCATAGAAGCTATCCTAGGAATGGGTTGTCTGGACGGAAGGCGTAGCCTGGAACTAACAACATTGTCTGAAATGGGAACTGGCTGCCTAGAAGGAAGTCTATCCGCTGGATTATATGGCACACGGTTGACATCTTGTGAACCTGGTTTCCGTGTCGTCGGATAATATTGCTGTTTCGCTATGTCTGTCGTCCAGGGTTTCTCGCCTTGCGATGGTAACGAGTTCTTTGATACATGTCTGCTGTTTGGGGTGTCTGTATGAGAAACGGGGTTGTCCAGCTTGTAATGTCGATCGGACGAGCCGTAGGAAAGTAACGTCGTGGTTGTCTTTCTATGCAAGCTGATGTCCCGATGGAAATTGTTGCTTGCTTTGAATGGATGAGCTAAGCGTGAAGTGTGTGTCCTGTCATTCTGAATGTGTAGCTTATTCAGCAGCGAATGTTTAAACTGGTTGTCATTTGATAATGGCTGAATATGACTTAGAGGGAAAGATCCATGTTCAAAACTTATCATCTGACACGTGTGGAAAACTGGAAATAAAGATGTTGGAAATAGTATATTAGCAGCGATCTTCAAAATGCATAATGATGATGTGTGTAGTTGAATACAAATGGTTATACAAATGTGTGTTTTTTCCCTAAAGTAGTCGTACAGGTTGTAAATGTTAAATGGTTTATACGTACATAATAATAACATCGCATATTGATGATCATTTCTAACAATAGTGTGTACAGAAAATACTGCAATACGAATTCAAAATAACATAGTAACTTATACTCGTGAACAAATATTAATTCTAAATAAAAGGTGTGCGACCTGAGATATATTTATGGCAATCTGTACACAGTACAGAATATTGTAGTAAAAATAATAAAAATCAGTGAAAACGTTCAACATTATTTTCGTTATGTCCATTTTCTCCAAGATATTCCTCAGCCAACTAATTCATTGCATATAGTATATCTAATAATTCAACATTTGTAATACATTTATAATATTTAAAACTTATTTTAATACAGTTGTAATATTTAAAGTACGTGTAATGCAATTGCAATATAAATATATTAATATTATACCGTACATTAAATCGTGGAGAAAATGGACACACAAATATAAGACATAAACCAATATAAACTACAACAATCACATATTGATAAACATTAGAACACTCGCCAGCAGATGTAAATTATAACAATATTACATGCTGATTTAAATGATAAAATCAAAATTATTTGAAACAAACTATTAGTGTTCGCTAATGATGTAAGAATAAGTAAAATTAAATTAGACCTACAGCAGATGAGTAATGATCCTTCCATGGCGAGAGAGGGAGAGAGAGATAATGTCTGTACCAGGTATGAACTGTTTTATATTAACTTGTTACCTGATATTAAAACCTGATTTGGTTTATTATCAATAAGCATTCTATTTCAGTACGAATACTGCACACAATTGTCAACTAACCGGCTTCAATACGAGGTCATGGCACTATAAACTATGACTAAAAGATGCCCTTGCTGTAAAGCAAGGCTGACTATATATATATGTGATAAATTTAGATATGTACTGGTATTGTATTTCTAATTATGGATATATTATCCTTGAGGGTATAGGTTTATGTGCCTGTAGCGTTTTGTACCACCTGTTTATTACTTAAGTTAATTGCATATGATATGGCTTCAATTACATTGTTATACGAGTTTTAAATTACATTGTTATATATACAGGAAGTTTTAACATATATTTATTAACCAAAAAGCCTTGGAATTTGGTAAGAAATAATAATAATAATAATAATGTTGTTGTTGTTGTTGTTGTTGTTGATCAAGTTTCAAGTTTCTTTATTATTCTGTGAGCCACCAACGGTGGCACATGAGATATACAGATGTATACATATATATTATAACATGGTGAATAAGACAATAATAGTTTAGTATAATTTGAAAACAGAAATGATCGAGCGTGGGTATTATAATGATGATGATGTTGTTGTTGTTGTTGCTGCTGATGATGATAATAACAATAATCATCGTCATCATCGTCATCAGCAGCAGCATTGTAATCAATTTAATAATCTTATATGATAAAAGTATATTGTTGTTTAATGTGTTGCATATTTTATAACATAAGACAATGTATTATCAAGAACTAAATATTTTAATTATGTAAATCTGGTTAAAAGAACAGTTGTTTTCTATATAGTTTTAAAAAAATGCTTGCCCTGTTAGATTTGGAGAGAAAAAATGTAAAAATACGTGCTTAATAAAGATATATATATATATACTAGTACTTGAAAGTAGCTGGAAGGTTAAGTGTTTATAGATATTGCCGAGGTTATTGAATAATTAAACCCCATGTACCTCTTATTTAATGCATTCTATATTTAGTCATGCAGTATGCACAACCTTGTACTGTATATCAATATGGGTTGATTAATCCAAGACTGAGGCCGTGTGTGCGCATGTACATGTATATAAGCAGTGCTCCGCTCTATCACTGCGGCATGTATGGCTTCCGGCTGCGCTGTCACGGTGGCCCTGTTAGCTATCTCTCAAACTTGTATAGAGTCCTTGTCTCAGCGTCCATGCCCAATCACGCAACTGACATTTTGCGCGATAAAAACAAGCATATTTTGAGCATTGATATTTGGAGTCACACACGCATTTCGTGATAGTTAGTGCAAGCTTTTGTGTATTTTTATAGCGGGAAATTTTCAATAATTATTAACTCAAGTTGGCTTTGTATGTTACTTAGAATATTTGTTGAAGAAAACGAAGATATTATTCAATGGAAGAATACCTATTAAACATGATTTAGTTGTAGAAAATAAGTTATGCAAAATTATATTGATTTATTATTTGGTACATGTATGTCACTACGAGGGGGTGGTCGCAGGTTTACAACAACATTCAGCGCTACGGATGCTGCAGGTTTCCTCCTACTGTGATGTGAAATTCGTGATGTAAGTGAAATAATCTTGAAAGCGACTCTAAACTCCAGTTAAAAATAAAATAAATAAATAAAATAACTTATTGTAACATTAAGTTAATAGAATTATAAGTATCTCATATACATATTTCGATTGTTCCTAAACAGTTATTACCAAAGGAAATTCCATTGTGGTGTAGCAACAGGCTCAATCTCGCCAGTGTACGACTAAGGAACGATGCTGATTTTAAAACACGGTAGATTCCAATCGGCCCAACTCGGGCTACTTCCGTTTTGCTCCCGGATACTCGCAATCAGAGTGGTTACATTCTTGGCATCCTCGAAACTCCGGCCATTATGACTATTGACGGATGTTAAGTATACCGGTAGTCATAATGGCCGTTATTTCGAGGGTGGGTTCTTGGCGACTTCCGCCATATCTCTGATCACATCCGGGCACCCTTTCACGGATCTCTTGTATTCATCATGAGAACATTCACATGGCGATCTCGTGGAGTACAGTGGGGGAAATAGATCCGAAAACGCGTATACTCCATACTCTTATTGGACACGAGATCTTCATGACACGAAAGCCTACTTGTCCACTAACGAACCATAGTGATCAGCGAATAAAATAGTAGTATAAAAAACACACCACAGTGTTCTTTATATGTTATGTTTTGAAAAATATGGAGTTACGATTATAAAGGTAAACTCTAAGTATCACGGACAGGGAACAATTTGGTTCTAGATTTTAGAGTTTACCTTTATAATTGTAACTCCATATTTTTTACTTTAAGTATCACGGACAGGGAACAATTTGGTTCTAGATTTTAAAGTTAAAAAATGCTATATGTCTCTTAGAGCGCACACGGGACCTTTATTAAAGTGTACCCAGTTAATTTGCTAAGATAGATTTCCAATCTTTCCTATTATATCTACATGTAATTAGGTTGGCATATGTGTTTAGGTAATATGTCAATATACTAAGAAATACTGAGTATACTTTTTCTAAATTATTTCATATATCGTACACATACCTAAATAAAAAAGAAATGCTTGTATCAAGTTCACTTTAAATTATGTCATTTAATTTCAGAGTATCCTTCGAGGATCTACACTACATAAACTAATAGTGGCGCCCGAAGACATCCACATATATAAATAATGTTCTATACACAAATTACAACGTATTTAAGTTGCAATGTAGGTTTAAATGGCAAATAACCTACTTACAAAGGATTACCATTAAACTACAAATCATCATGATGAATAATAACGTAAAATCTGTTAAATAATATTATTATAACGATAATAAAATTTAACTACGAATAAAATTGTATTTATGTGTCTGTTATGGGCATAACGCATGCACTCAAATCTGAAGTCGGCTCAGACAGACGTATTACATAGTGTGCTCGCTCGACGCGTAAATATGGACAGTTATTGCTTTTCAGGCATCAAGTACTTGTTTATGTGATTTATTATACTTCTATGGCGGCGTGTGGTAGAAAGAAATAATGATGACGAATCTGGGCGCGTGTTTAATTAAAGTGCAGCATACATAATAGCGAAATCTCCTATGAAACCGTATAAGATTTAACCACACAGTGCTCTCTTGAAAATAGTATGGCCTTGCTTAGCATGTAATGTACACACCAATGTATATGTGCTTTTTAATAGCACTAAATATATAATTCAATTCAGCGTCTGTGCTATCGTGACATACCACATATACACGCAGGGGTAACAGTCCAAGAAAGTTGACTTTATAAGGTGATATAAGAACTTCAATTAAAACTGATGACACAGTCTAGAAGGAGATTTCCACCAGCTATGTAATACACCGGAACTTAATATCCGTGAGAATAATCAATAATATAACTATTTTAATTAATATGCAGTTAATTATTATAATGTAAAATAATAAGTAATTATTATACTATTATATAAGTATATACTTACCGAAAGAGAATAGAAATCCGCCTATACAGACTTTCGCAGCACTTTTCGTGGCCATGATGTTAAGCTATATGATCCTACTTCTGGATAGTTTTTGGTCTTGAAACGAGGCGTGCCTCAGGCTCCCATCAATTACATTACAAATAAATGTACGGCTGCCATATTAACCTGTCTCCATTGCTATTTGTGTAAATCTTTTATGTTTTTCCGATCATGCGACGGTGTAGCTGTTTTGTGTTTATTTTGTTCCTGTCAAAGCTTATGAGTAAATTGCAGTAGAAAAAACATAGGGACGGAAGCATCAAATTAATCAAGAGATCTGATCAGTGGGCGACTTCCGGTGGTGTCTGGAGAATTACATCTTCCTGTAGGACTCGCTCAATGTTCCTGTCTGTTCTGTGTTGTCAGTTATGTTGTAGCGGAAATACCGTACAGATAAACCCAAATTCTCTTCATACAATTGCCTGTCTGTCTGTCAGTCGGTATGTAATTTTGAAATAATTTATGCTATATGGTCTATGACATTCGTATCGACCGACAAGAGTGACATCACATGTGGGTCATTCTCTGAAAAGGTAACATTTCTTGTCCTGATGCGTTTTCCAGAAAAGTATTGCCTACTTTAATCATTTTATTTTATAATAAAGATTAGATAATTAGATACACAAACTATGACGTTAAGATATTATCTTTTCCATCATCAAAATTACTAAAGATTGACTTTTATTACGAAAAATAGCCATTTGTACTTGTCCCTTAGGTTTTGGTGCAATATTGGCTAATATAAAAAATAAATAATGGGTTTAAAGTCGGTTCCTAGAATACTTCACTAATATCACGACTTGTCAGTTTATGGCAGGAGGAAACCCGCAACATCCGTAGCCATGAATGTTGCAGTAAACATGCGAGCACCGAAAACATTATAATAATCAACTTTAGCCTGGATGTTTGTATAGTATGCATGTGTCATAATGATCAGCGAAGGTGATCCAATAACCCCCAACAAAATAATTAGTATAATAATAATAATAAAGTAAATGCCCCGAATAATGTACTGGTATTATTGCTACTGGCAGAAACCTCGATGTCAACCTGATCGGCATTTTACTACTGCTTCTTCAGTCGTGGAGCGGTATGGCTGACATCAGGCGCTCTCTCTAGTCACTAGAGTTTGACTAAAGTACGCCCGAATTCACTCTAGTCCCGACTAGTGTGACGTCACGAATCGACTCTAGTCCGACCCGTGGGATCCCGTGAGTTTGTCTAGCTGCAAAATCTTGAATGAACTATTGTCGATAGAAGTGTGTTTTGGCGATACACCTTACTCGACATGCGCAGTAGACCAACCAGAGCTAAACTAGAGAGAGCGCCCGATGTCAGCCTATGTTTAATCGGTAGCTCCAAAATACGTTATACTTATTGTTCAATTGCTTGTATGATTGGAGAACAGCATGACAGGGGCAAAGAAGCAAAGACTGATGGGCTCGGGGGTCTGTTATGTATCCATGTACTAACCACGGCATGCCCGTAGGTTCACAAAGGTGGTGTTCCATTGACAGTCTTAGACGCACATTCTGGATAGGGGGTTGCTCCTTTCTAGCTGTTCTGTCTTTACTTTCCGTCCGACGCATAAGCAGTTACCAAGGATCACCACCGCACATTGTAACTGCCCATGCGTCGTACAGAAAGTACAGTCAGAACAGTTAGAAAGAAACATCACCCTGTCCAGAATGTGCGTCCAAGACTGTCAATGGAACACCACCAAGATGTCATCAGAGCACTCCACCAGTGAGCCACCATGGCAGATGCTCAGACATGTTTTTTCCAGGTTCACTGGGTATTTACAGAAGATATACATTCTAATTCTGAGCAGAGTGCGATTTACCATCAATCTCAATCAAATCAGATACAGACACTCAGATAGTTGGACATCAATATGTTCGTACGTTCTGACAAAGAATGTCCAAATGCTTAATCCTCTCCCTGCTGGAGTAAGCCGAACGAGTAGGCACTGCTCATTAGAGCATCTCCGTTTGCCGCCATCATGGAGAGGGTTAAACGATCTAAACGAGGTCTGAGTTTACAATTGATTTGTGCTGAAGTACAAAGGGGAAACTTCCGACTGTTCGTTTGGAGGTTTTTTCTTCTGTAGTTTCCAGACATGCAGTGGAACAAGACTCTTCCAACATATTCAATTCGCACGGCCAACGGAGCTCTCCGATGGTTAACTCTCTCCCTGCTGGATTAGGCACAGTCACTGCTCTTTAGGGCATCAGCGGCTGCCTTCATCACGGAGAGGGTTAGCCGCGTTCCAAAAGTATTAAGGACAAGACGTACCATCATGTTAGGATTTATTATATACAGTCCATGTTAAATATCTTTACATAACAATCATGTGATACACGGTGAATATCATATCAACGTTAACCTGTAACCATTGGAATATGCGCTATTTTAGCACTGGGAACTCGTCTACTAAGTCTAGGCACTAACAACAATGATGACATAAACCATCACACTTCAGCATTCGCAAATCACAGCATATATTCTGTTTATTTGTTCACACAAGTGTTCTAAATTATTAACGTCGTAGGTGTGTAATCACCATGTACTGGCTACAAATTCATTGGCTAAGCACTGGCTGAAACTAAATTAGAAGTATAGTAGCTTCAAAATTAAATATATGAGATCCATGTATGTATGATAGTCCTACTGTAGGCATCTCTCACTGCATAACATAATACTGGGTAAAAACAATATAGCCTACTTAAGGAATTCTAGGATATAATGCATAGTCTATGGGAGGAGGCCCTGATTTTGATATACCGGTATCAGTACCAAACTTGGTGCAAATGCTATCAATGTTGTTTTTTCGAAGGCACATGCATACCGAGTTCAGAAATCCATTATAGCAGTCTGGGAACAGTAGCTTTTCATGATGAAAAATATGCAAATTTGTGCAAAATATATCGGAAAATCACGTATTTTCTTATTTATTTCATTTCGGTGGGGGAAAAAGAAACCTGACACTTAAAACATAATTTGTAGAGTCAAGTATTCTATTACCTAGAACAATAGTATTCACACGTCTTCTGATCTTAAACTTAATTTTTATTAACTTATTTATCTCTAAAAATTAGAAAAATTGCATTCTTTTCAAATTTAAACATCGTGAAATTGAAATATATTTTTTAAATATAACATTAAATGAGTTTACATCACATCTGAAACTACCCAGGAATACGAAACAATACACCACAAAATTTGATATCTCACATCCCATTTCTAGATAAAAAAACCAATGTTTTCTAAATTAATGAAAATAGTATCCAAAACTAAGTTAGGATGTGCCAATTGTGGAAGTAAGTATCATAAAACATAGACAAGCAGTCTTTACTCTTCCAATGATCCTAAATGTCCTTTTTGTTATTCATTTATCTCGATAAAAAAAATAGGAAGTGAAAAATATGTGTTCTTTTCAAATGTGAACATCATGAAATCTGACTGCAATTTCTAAACATAATATAAAATGTCTCACACGTGTGTCCAATGCATCTATAAAATATCTCAAAAATCCTCATACATATGATTCAGTGCATCAAAATGTCATAAGAAGTAATAAAGTTTCCAAATTTGACATTGATCTACCCCACAAAAATTTTCACGAAAACAAATATTTGTCTAAAATGATCTAAAGTTTCTGATAACATTTATTGCTGATATTACATTTGACCAAATAGTATCTGTTTATGTGCTGATATCGTATTAATACTTCAGTTAACAAAAAGTGTTTCTTGAAATTGTGTACAGGTGGGAAAGGTTAATAAACTAGGTAACTCAAAAACTTTTGTTTCTTGAGTAAACGGTTGTACAGGTTCTAAAATACAAAACATTTCACCCATTATCCTTATATGTCGTAAAACATCGGCTTTCAAGAGTTGAACTTGCAACCCTAGTGAAAACAAGGTGAACAATGACTGATTAATATACCAGTGCAAGTAATATCAATTCCAACATTTGATTTGATGAGTTCATGGGTCATGTTCCCGAAGGTATGGTACAGTCAGACCCCGTTATAACGGTCTCCGTTAACACGGTTTCTCC
>JAUTBX010125315.1:0-20522 GCA_032361465.1 Lepetodrilus tevnianus | reverse complement strand
TAACTAGCCATGCAGGACTACCAGATCTAGGAATCTACTAGTCCGAACCAGAAACCACTAGCCATTGGCTATAGGACTAGCGTTAGTATTAACCCCTGCATTTGCATCTAGAAACTACTACATAATCATTGTTTTTGCATACAGTAACAGTTACAGTAGACCTCGCATATAACATACTCATTGGGACCAGCTATTTATGTCCATTGTATGCCGTAGACCAGTACTTCAGATTCAGTCCATTATAGGCTAGTGTCAGTTTTATCCGAGCCCGTCTACTGTATTATAACACTTTTATTTAAAGAAGTATCCAGACTTTTCCATCAGCTGTCCACCAGCCATTTGATAACTTACAATAGATAAAGGCAGATTCCAACAAAACAACACAACATTGAATTAAGTAATGCAGAGTAATTACCACAAAAAAAACCAGTCGTCAAAATTTGATATCTTGTTGCAAAATTGAACTTTATATGTTTGTGATATCATAAATACATTTTGCAACCTGCCAAATATAGGTGTGGCAATATTTCATTTAAGTAACTTTTTGTTTTACACATTGATTTATCGTATTATGACCTGTGAATCGTGGTATCGTAAGAAAATGTGTCCTTGCAGGCCTACCACATACTAAATATATAAATCCAAGGGATATCACTGGTCTCGAGACGCATACTAATTACCTGTCCTGTGTTAGAAGATGGCTTCATCGCAAATGGGTGAAAGATTCCTGCAGCGACGTTAAACTCCATATTCACTCATTCGCTCACATTAGAGAAGATGGCTGGATATCACAACCATTGCACATCTTTAGTTAACTGTGCTACATATTGTGTACTATTTGTATCTAGAAATAAGCAGTCACATTTTCTACGTGAATGGCATAATTATACAATGAATTGGTTTATTTTGTAAAATTGCATTCATCTTACTCTTTAGTTTCCCTAGCAACCAAAACCCACTGATGTTGATACTTTTTAAACATTTTTGTGAGAAATCTGTTGTCCTGTATAAATTAATAGTTCACATGAACCTTGTGCAAATGACAGTGTGTTCCGCATCAGGCACATTTTTACATTTGCATGAACATGTACAAGAGACTTGGTGAATTTGTTTCTTTTCCCACTCAGGTGTAGGATTTACAATCAGAAATATCTACTGTTATTTTATGATGTGGAAGTGGTGGTTGTTTTAAAAGTGAAAGTCCAAAACGCTACAAATTACAATACATAAGTGGCACACCGATTCCTGACGAACAATGGAGCGATATTCAATGAACAAAAATAGTACTGTGTTTTAAATACACTTCTTTGTGTTTTCAGCTGTTCCCTTTCCTCCTAGTCATAGACTTACTATGAATGAGGTGTTCGATGCTAAAGGCAAACCGAAACCAGATGTCCTGAAACAACACTTCATCTTGGAAGGGAGAGTCACTGAGGATGTAGCTTTACGGATTATCAACGAAGGTGCTGCCTTGCTTCGCCAAGAAAAGACCATGATAGACATTGAGGCACCTGTCACAGGTAATTATTTACCATGCAAACCAGCTTGTGCACCATTTTATTGGATGTATATTACGTATGCTGTTTGTATGTGCCAGATTTGGTGTTCACACACAAATCTGTATTGCAGCAAGTCTGTAAAATCTAGATATTGTGGTGGTACCTGCAATTTATTTATTAATTAAAAAGTTATTTACAATTTGTTCTTGTCATAGAAATGTGCTCACTTTTATCGGGCCATACACTGGCCATGTAACTGATTATAGCAAACTATATTCTAATTATTATTAATCTGCTTGTTTTGTCTATCTTATTGCATGTCATGTCTGTATGTACACTCAAATGTTACATCCGCAGAGATCTCCAGGAGTGAATGATCAGACCACAGCCATGCATTGTCATGTTTATGTTTTAATGCTGTCAAATGCTTTTGAATGAGTATGACTGAAGTGATAAGTTTTAGAATAATGACCCTATTCCATACTTTTAATACCAATAAAGCTTGACTTCACACAATGTTGTCACACGTTTACTGCCTACGGATACATTTTTTTTATAGCAATTGAGCAATTATGCATAGCCCATCCTAAAACCTTACTTCATTTTCAGCCTGTAGTAACTTTTAAAAAAGCCAGCAGAAATTTGTATTGTATTTTGCCGATGTACTATGCTATTTACTTTTTTACTAATTTCATGAATAGCCCAAACCATTCCTTACTGAACCATTGATAAGAATGTTTTGTTTGAAATTTAGAGTGGATTGGTGACTTTATCAGGTACGCATCCCTGGAAGTTGCCCAAATGCATTATGTTAGGATACTAATAGGAATTCAGAGTTTAAAATGCCCCAGAGGTCTTTCTTAAAGTTCAATTTGTGCATGCATAACTTGCCTTTCTAATGCAATCATGATACAGAAATGTCTGACAATCGTAGTTGCTTTGATTGCTTGAAAATAACTTGTTATATTACAGTTTTACATTGCTTTCGCAATTACAGCAACCAAGCATAATGGGTGTGCATGCATATTGTGGACTGAATGTGTATTTGAAGAAAACCCAACATTTTTGCAACTGGAGAAACGATTATGGTTGCTAAGTAACACCTGTGGAATGTTCATCCATTTTGTGTCATAAGTATTTTACTTTAGCGAAACTGAACTAGTCAGAATAAATGCAATGGTTCTAATCTTGAAGTATTTCATACACATAAGAGAAGGGTGTCTTATATTTGAAGTACTATGTTCATACTTAATAGTAATCATGATGTTAAGATAAGAATATACTTTGTAAGTGTATGATTATCCAATCGCTGAGAGTATTGAATAGAAGTGAAGCTGCCAATCTAACAAAACAGCAATATGAGCTTAATTCCTTTAAATGTATAGAAAACAATTTAACACTAACCATTTCCAGTTTTAATGTGCTAATATTTGCAGACGTATCTTTAAAAGTTGTGAGTTGTGTTGCAACTGGTGGTGAAATATTCCCACAGCGACGCATTAAATAAAAATGGTTCCAAGTCCAAAGCTGCCATTCCCCCCCCCCCCCCTCCTCCTCTCTCTCCCAACTAATAGTACAAAAACACACATAGAGCCTTGGTCAACACTTGCTTGTACTAAGTTGTAGGTTTACTGCTGCACCACTCATGTACTTAATGGTAATGCAGGTGTCCTGCTGTTGTAAATATTGACATTGCTTGATCATGATGTGGATGATGTATTTATTTTGTAAACACTTTGCAATGTTCAGTCAGTGTGCAGGAAACCATCAATTGCCAGAATAGTGCCATTTACTATTCATTCATGAATTGTATTACTAGCAATTGTTATGATAGTGTTGCTTGCCCAGTAAATGTCAAGTTAATTGTTACCTTGAAGATCAATTTAATATCAATGTTTATGAATAAGCCTTTTGTTAATTCACACAATTTCACATTATTTAATATGTAATTCATTACCTTGGTGCAAATGGCAGTTAACTGATCAATAAGAGTAGCCAGTTTGTACTATTATTGAACATTAAAATTATAATCTTGTTTGAAGTTAGTATATAGTATTTTCTAGGAGTTGGTTCAAATCAATATTTAAAGAATGCAGATTTGCTTTTAGCCATGCAAATGATGAAAGGCTATTTGGAACTTACATTGTTGCAAATGGGTGAAAGATTCCTGCAGCCACGTTAAACTTGTATATTCACTCACTCATTGTAACTTACAAATTTATGCATTTGAATAACCAAATAACATCCACTGGAATACAGTGAATCATTAATTGAATTAGTGCTTTGTTTTGCAGTGGGAATATTTCATCCATATGTGTCGGTTATTAAGCCCGGCATCAGTGATGGCAAAAATTTGTTTTCTGGTGTGATATTGATATGATTAACTATCTGTAGTGGCAATGCAGATATCATCCTTGATCCATCAGTACCCACCCACTGCTCGCAGGTTTACTGCAACATTCAGCGTTACAGATACATGTATTCCGGCTTTCATCCTGCCTAATCTGATATATGATGTCTGAACAAATCTTGAAAAATAATCTAAACCCCAATACCAAAAAAAAACAACAATTAATATTTGCTTGTTTATATTGACTTTACTCTTGTAGTTTTCGTCCACACGAGAATGGCAGATGTGTTGCGATCCCAGCCTGTTGTGACATGCATATAGCTATGACCATGACACTTATTGACAGAAAGGCTTGTGACCCACTTATTGATTTTTGTCTTGTACATTTTGCAACATCTTGTGGACAGCTGTGATTAGACCAAAATAAAATGTATTTTCAAATCAAAATAGGATAGGTAGGTTAGGCAGCGACGTTAAACTCCATATTCACTCACTATTGCGGGGGGGGGGGGGGACCAAGGTAAATAATTATAATAGATAAAATAAGTTCATCTTCAAAAAGTGTCTTCTAACAAAATTGGCATCACCATGTCGGCCTGGGAACTATGTATATTTAAAAAAAATAAAGAAATGGATTATTTATGCTATTGACACAAAGTGGTGGCAATCTGCGATAGTATATTCGAAGCAACTAGTTTTTATCGTTTCCCAGGGATACTTTGTGCTTTGAATGTGCACTTGGGAAAGGTGGAGATAACTGCCCCCGTCGCCTATTACTAAATATTCCTCCTGCTGTAAACTGGCAAGCCTAGATACAAGTGAAATGATGTTGAACGTGGCTCTTGGCTCACTGTACATTGGCTGTATGCATGTTGTGCAGTTATCATTGGAGAATCTCCATTTAGGTTATGGCTCGTTGGGTCTCAACTTGTTGCTTGTTTTCTTCTCCCATGGAAAACAATTTCAGACTTCAACACGACTGATGAACCAACTCCTTGCTAAATGTAGCTTGTGGCAGTTTGCACATGTACGCATAGACTTTTACTCAGCTGTTCTTTCTTTTGCCATTTCAGTGTGCGGGGATATTCATGGTCAGTTTTATGATCTTATGAAATTATTTGAAGTGGGTGGCCCACCAGCAACAACACGCTACCTCTTCCTAGGAGACTATGTAGACAGAGGATATTTTAGCATAGAGGTGAGTTGGATTGCATTTTCTTTCACTAACCTACAACTTGTAGTTTGATTTCCCTTGCACATTACACAATTATTAAAATATTGATTCCTCATGGGGCGAAAATAAATGTTTTATGTGTCTTGTTATGCAGTCAACATGCTAATTTCTAGAGGTGCATATTATAACCGGTTTAGTGTCATAATCCAAAAAAGATTGTGCCAAGAAAGATAATAAAAAAAATATAAAAAAATCCAATGGGCCATGATATTGTGTAACAAGATACACCAGTTTATACATTGTATGTTTGTACTGTTTTATTTATTAATTTGCATAAGATTAAATGTAATTTTTATTGTCATAATGATTATGATATGAATAAACTTTTGTTGTTGTGTTGAGAACAGCAGTGCTGTTGATATACATTGTTTGTATTGCTCTTCAGTAAATCATTGCAGACATTCTCTAATTTAATGAACAAAACTGATACAATTTTCTCCTTTTTATTTTTCAGTGTGTATTATACCTATGGGCTTTGAAAATATTGTTTCCAAGCACATTTTTCCTCTTACGGGGAAACCACGAATGTAGGCATCTAACAGAGTATTTCACATTTAAACAAGAATGTAAGTATGTCTTTCTGATTAGTGTGCAAAGTGATTTCTCAAGTTGACTTTTGTTATTTTGATAATAGCCATTAGGTGTGTCATGATTCACAGATGCATCACCATTTTACCCCTTGTCGTGTGAAACATGATTCTGTCTTTATGAATGGATTTGTTTTCATAATATTCCTGCGAATCGTGGCACCCCTAATAGCAATACGTATATATGTTTTCTATATTTAGTTAAAATTAAAATATCTATTGTACAGTCAAGTTTTGTTTTCTATCATATGTCCTTGTCTATTCTCAGAGATGAGCCAATCTTTAAATTCTGTAAAGCATGCCAACATGTAATTACCAAGTGGCATTTTTCATCAGGTAAAATCAAGTACACGGAAAGAGTGTACGACTGCTGCATGGATTCCTTCGACTGTCTGCCACTAGCAGCTTTAATGAATCAGCAGTTTCTCTGTGTTCATGGAGGGCTTTCACCAGAAATTCACAATCTGGATGATATCAGAAAGGTAAGACATTATTTCACACAGACTTCCTGAGAGGTGTGCGGGTGGGAAGAAGGTTTTGATCCTAAAGGCAGGTCTCAATGTAGCTACTAATTTGGGAGCCATGGCGACCTAATTTTGCATTTAGCAATTAATATTTCATTTGGCTCCTTGGAAAACTTTTTTAACTTTGAGACCTGCTAAAGGCTGCCAGTATTACACTTGTGTTTGTGCTTATTTTATATATGTTTTTAGTATGTTAGGTTAACCTCACCATGCTAGAGGCAATAAGCCGTGCTTTTGTCTAATCCAGCATGGAGAGGGTTAAAATATTGTCCGATTTGTGTTCATTCATGGGCTTACCAGTATACAAATCGTGTTGCAGCTGGACAGATTCAAGGAACCCCCGGCGTTCGGTCCAATGTGTGATATATTATGGTCAGATCCATTGGAAGACTTTGGAAATGAAAAAACGACGGAACACTTCACACATAATACAGTTAGGGGTTGCTCATATTTTTACAGGTGAGTACAGGTGATCTTAACAGAATTAGTGTGATATGTTCTAATTTTGTTCCATCCTGTACAGAAATATACAAAAGTTTTATTGTAATTTGTCAAATAACGAGTTTCATAGTTGTAAAATTGACTGGATTAGTTTTTAAATTGGTCTTGTAGAAATACATGGTAACCTTGTGAATTTATGAATTGTCAATTTTCTTTGCAGCTATGCAGCATGTTGTGATTTCTTGCAACAAAACAGCTTGTTGTCAATAATCAGAGCACACGAGGCACAAGATGCTGGGTAAGATATTTTTCAATACTGATGATTGTTTTAAAATTCTACTGTTGTCTTTCCAAATACAACGTGCAGCATCAAACTTCCGAGTCCCATGTAGGTTTTGGTCATCATTCAATGCATTGCAACAGCAACAGTTGCTATAGGGAGGTTTTTAGAGCTAGTTGTATTTGTTTTACCTAACTTTCTCAGACCGGGGTGGATTTGGCGCATTATAAGTGGCCTATTATTTAAAATATATTATTATATGTGATCAAAGAATCTACATCATTGCAGAGGTCATCTCTTTGTGACAGTAGTTTTTGCCCAATTGTATTCTAATGCCTCCTTGTGTGTGTCTGATCGGACTGGTGTTAATGTGTATTTTTGTGTTTGTTTTACAGATACAGAATGTATAGGAAAAGTCAAACAACAGGTTTTCCATCTTTAATAACGATATTCTCTGCACCAAACTATTTGGATGTCTACAACAATAAAGGTATGGTGCACAATTTGGGATACATACAAAAAGTATAAATTAAATATAATGCCATAAATGTAGTTAATCATTAAACACTCTGGGTGAAATATTCCCGCTGCGACATAAAACATTCATTCCGGTTCAACCCGGTAGATTTGTGAGAAGAATTATCACAAGGTGTGTGTGTGTTGGCACATTATTTTCCATTGAAAAATCTAGTTATGACGTGCAGTCATTTGTGAGTATCGTACAACTATGAGAATCGGAAAACTATTATGATGGAAATAATTTTAAATGCTTGCATTCATTAAATAGGGAAATCGTGGATAAAGGCATGTCCCTATGTAGTGTCATTAACATTGCTCTTTTTAGAATGACTAGAAGAATGACATGCATTGACAAGTGTTCGAAATAAGTGAAAATAATAAGGGGATCATTGTCCATAGGCCCAATGTTAATGGTGGTAAAATCTGTAATTTTCATGGGGTCACGGATACGTGACCCCCTACTATTATTTCGAACACTGATTGATATATCAACTAATAAGGTGGTACGTTATCGGTATCCAACTAGAAATTATTACCTATTTATTTTTGTAATGAAAGCAACAATCCTTGAAACCTATTTACGTATTGGTTTGGAAAATTCTGCACAAATGTTCTTGTATACAGTATTGTGTTTTAGTTAATTCAGGTTCAACTGTATCATGTTGATTTCGTTTTTTGATTGATGTTCATGTTTGTTGACTTATCTCATTATTGCCCCATTACCTTTCAGCTGCCATACTGAAGTATGAAAACAATGTGATGAACATCAGACAGTTCAACTGCTCCCCACATCCTTACTGGTTGCCAAACTTCATGGATGTGTTCACGTGGTCTCTTCCTTTTGTTGGGGAGAAAGGTACAGACAGTACTGTGCTAGAGTCATTACTTCAAGCATTTTCATTTAATACATAGATTTTAATCTTTGAAATCCATCCATGTCGAGCCCTAATCTTTGAAATCCATCCCATGTCGAGCATCAAATGTACCATAGTTGCCAAGAAATAAAAGGTATAAATTGAATCAATTTTCTGTTACTTGCAATTTTGAAAACAAGTCGAGTAATGTTAGTTAAAAGATTGTAGTTTAACAAGTAGGTAGGAAGTGTTAATCTTATGTATGACAAGCAGTTAAAAATGCAAGTAGAGCTATTTGTACAAATTTTACACCAACACACTACAATAGTGACCAGTACCACATAAGCTATGTGTATATTCCAGTGACAGAAATGCTTGTCAACATCCTCAACATTTGCTCAGACGATGAGCTTATGACTGAAGGAGACGATTCCCTAGAAGGTGAGGTGTCCCCCTTTTCATGTACATTGGCGTGTTCTTGTCACAGCTCATGTTCATTGTTGTCAATATGTCTATGTGATGATAGCAGTAGCATGATTAGAACACACTCCACACATACACACACCAGCAGCTTTTCTTCACTAGATTATAGAAACACGTTAGTTGCTGCCACATTCGCTGACTGTAAATGTTGCTTTACCTCTGTTGTACTTTTTGCATAGTTGGTAGTTTTACGTATGTTACATGTTTGTTATAAAATAGGGGACGACAGGGGTTCAATCGACCGAAACAACATTCCTCCATCGAGTCCACAGAACAAATTCATGTTTTCTGAGACTATGCAATGGTTACTCGTTAACATAACCTTAATTCCTACGATAGTATCGGATACACATAATGACTGGGACTCGGTTAATTTAGAGATACGCCATTGCATACATGAGATCCCTGGCCCAGAGATTACGAAACGTTTTGAGTATAATTTCATGCTCGAGCTCAAATTTTATATGTGGATTTGTGAACAAAACCGAGTTGAGCATGAAAATGTAGTCATAAAGGTTCCGTAATCTAAGGCCCTGGTGAGTCGACTGAGACCAGCAAGCGGACCTGCAGACACTCATTAGCCCTGCATACAGACACCTCTCTCTAACCTTTCATAGAACAAGAAAGGCAGACCAAGTGCTATTCCTCGTTTGGTTTTGGATGCTCTATTCAGTTGTGTTCAGGCAAATGTGGGTACATTAACGTAGTAGCAAGTAGATGTTTTTGTTCCGCTTAACCATTATATTGCAAGGCACAATGCTATTTCACCAACGTTCCTTTGCCAAGTTTGCGTGGGGTTGGTTCTGTCCCAAATACTGCCCTATTAGTAGTGCACCATCCCCCACATATTGCCCGGAATAGTTCACTGTCTGTAAATAATGAATATAGATTGCCCAAGGTTTCGGAAACTTTATTCTTTTCACTGATCAGGACAGCATTTTTCTATTTTTAAACTGAACATGTAAAGTGCGTTGTTAAAAAGTGCCAACAAACATTTCCAGCTTGATATTCTCCTCAATATTTGTTCTGTGTTGTCCAGGCTGTTTTTTGTGACCTTTCGTAAATGCACTTGTGTTGCACAGATTTAAATGATCCGTTTAGCATATGTTAATATATTTACCAAGTCTAATGATTGTTGGCGCTTGCCCGGCTGCATCTGTTATAAGATGCTTACTTCAAAATAGGCATATATTGCATGTGGTGTTTATGAAAAATAATGCATAAATATATATCTTACAAACAGCTGCATTACTGTATATTTTCAGTGTTTCATACTGTAATTTTTTTTCTCTCTTCTCCCCTCGATATGCTATTGGTGACCTGTGTTGCACCTTTGTAATCCCTGCATGCTTAAAAAGTGCAGCGGAGTGGTAAGTTACATCAAGACTGTTTGTGCCCCGGGGTAGGGGAGAGCGGCTGGAATGAGGACGGCACCGTCGCCCATGTGCACAATTAACGCCAGCAGTCTTAGATCGCCAGTCAAGCTCGTAACAAAACATGCTTAAATTTAATCAGTTGGTTGTCGTCGATTTTAGGAAGCATTTCCTTGTGTATTTTGCAACACTGGCTTGAAATTAGATTGAGCACAGTTTGGGGTAAATGGTACCTGTCATCAGTCGTCTATTTATCCTGAGCCTAATCATTGTATATCTGATGAAGTATTGGAGATACTGTTTTCTGTCTTACACTGGTTGACTATTTCAGCTGATAATGGGAATGTGTTAGTTTATAGATAACAAATTACAAAATGGGGTGAAATAACACAATAGGGTGAAACAAAAACTTGCACTTTTCAGTTATCCAAGTTGTTGACCTATCTCTAGTTTGACTATGTCAGCGTTGCTTTAAGACAGTGTTACGGAAAACTTTGTGCAAATGGGCCGTCTTTCTGTAGGCCAAGCCACCCTCCTTCATCCCAGTGTCGCACATTGATCATAATGCTATATGTAGACTTGCTGTGATAGTTCGGCATTTGCTGCTTGTGTTGGCCAGACCTACAAAGTTAAGCAATAAAACATCACTTGCATACCCACAGCCAATGTAAACACACTTTCCCTACCCTTCACCCATACCCGCTGCTTGTGTTGTGGCAATATTAACACCACGTCTGCAATGATTTCACCAATAGTAGCCAACCATGTGTGTGCTCATTGGCTCGTTTTGGAGTGATATTTTGTAAATTAACCATGATTTTAAGAAGTGATGCTTCATTCTAGTCTGCTGTTGAAACCATATTAATTATTGTTGGAGAATAGCGGTTTCAATTAGTCTCTACCATAATGGACATTGTAAAATTTAACACTATTATTGGGTGCTCTAATATTTGGAATTCAAAATTGAAAATATTTCCCCCTTTTTTTTGCCAGCTTGCTAATTAGTAGCATTTTGTTCTTCATTATTATTGTGGGGGAAAAGTGTTTTTATTTCCTTTTTGATGTTCAGGAGCAATTTAGTCTATGAAGTCTTCACTTATGTTAATAATGCTTTTTCCATTAACTTGTTTTAATATTTGTTTATTTCCTCCATTTTTATTAGCTCGAAAAGACATTCTCAGTCGAGCTTATATTGTAATGGTGGATCCGACGAGTCATCTGTTTGTTAACACGCCTCAATGCTGTTGTTGCGTGTGAACGAAAGATTTCTGCTGCGACATTAACCCCACTGCTACTGTGGAACAATTGAGCAACAATGAGTAACTCTGGAAGCCATCAAATGTTTACCTCTCCTAAATTAATTTGTTTATCTTGGTGAATTGCAGTGTTTGTTTACATCTACATTAAGCTGGATTCATACTTTTATCGGCGTAACACGACGCAACTCGCTAGCACACGTTTACCAGTGTAGCAGTCCCCAAACACTAGATTGAGCTTCCTGGGGGGGAGTGTTTTGGGGATGCTACATCGGTAAGCGTCTGCTAACGTGTTGCGCTGTGCGACGCTGTTAAAAGTATGAGTCCAGCTTTAGCCTTATCATGATTACAAACCAGAAGGGTAGAATCTTTTCCCAGGCTTATTATAACTTACTTTTATGGTGATGCATTTTCACATAACAGGGACAATTTGTAATACAGTACAGTATCTGTGTATACCAAGTATATATAGTTAGGTATGTAGAAATATTCCTGGAGCATCAAAGCACTAAATCAATGGATGGATATTCATGATCTACAAACTGCTGCAATTGTTGTGCTACTGGAAACCATCAAGATTTGGAGGTTCTGAGGTTGAATTTGTCACGCGCAAAACTCCAGTTAACTTCCCCCACCCATACCATCTTTACCCTTAACTAACAACAAGCTAGTGAACATTTTCAGGGACAAAACTATTCGTGCATTAATTTCCTGCTTTCTTAGCTTTAATAAATTTGTTAAATAATTTGCATAATAAGATATAAATTATGAAAGTTGCTTTCTTACTAATGCAATGCTTGATAAGCAATTAGTTCTAGTTCTGATCATGGTCAAACTAAATATAGTTCTACTGATGAGTAATCTGTATGATACTACAAGTAATGTAAGAAAGTTCTGCCTTTTTAAACCAGGTGAGCTGGTGGTAGGTAGCATAGTGGTATATTGTCGGACTTGGTAGCCATCCAGGGGTCTGTTGCATTTCCAACCAAACGTGCGATTTGGGCAAAATGCATCAAGCCTTAACTTGGTCGGATTAATCTTGCCAATTAAGAGATAGTGACCCCTCGTTAAAGGATTTAACTGTGCTTCATCAGATTGGAAGTAATTGAAATGAAAGTGAAATTGAACCAACATGTAAAATGTACACACAAAATTGCAAAATGGTCCCTCAAAATATCTCAAAACTTGAGACTACCAATGCAGTAGAAATTAGGATGATTAACGCTGCCTACTAAATTACTATTATACTACAACACTCCCCAATAACAAAAAATTCCAACAGATTGGGAAAGTTATTGCACATCGGGTCCTGTATTCTCGAAACTTTGCAAGTCCTAGGAAGTTCATAAGTACTAAGAATGTGCCTAACTTTTGTTTGCGCGTGGACACATTTTTAAGAGATATTTTCTCACTAAGAAGTTTTCGCGAATACAGGCCCAGATGGGGGAAAGTGGGAGGACACCGCAGTCTGGATAGGATGGAATATCTGAAGTTGTCATCCTTGTTCATCGGTACCAGCCGGTGATCACAGGTTCAACACAAGACAATGTGCTACAGGTGTTGCAGGTTGCCTCCAGCCATCAACTGATAGGCCACGTGCATACAAGCAAATACATTTTTCAACTGCCCAAACCCACCCAAACCCCTTTTCTTAATTTCTTATTTTTTTTTGTTAATAATTTTTTTTATCACCATTTTTATCAGAGGAACTATCTGCACCGTTTCCATGCGCTAACTTTCTTTTCATCAAACATTGTCGAGCACACAGTCAGTTGAGTTCTGAGTTCTGAGTTCTGGTTTATCTATTTGCTGCCTTGATTGATGCCTGTTGGTATAGTTTCGTTATTATTTAATATCATCTTTACACATCACTGATTACTTTTGCATGTATAAGAAATAACATTCAATATACATGTATACATATATCCTTACAAAATTGAGATCTGTGTAATCTTATGATCAATGTGAATTTTGCTGAATGTAAATGTATTTTTAAGTGGCATGCTGCAATGCCCTGAATGCAAGAGTGTAACCTGTGCCTTTTACAAATATCTGTAGTCCAGTGCATTATTCTGAATGCAGAGTTTGACCGTACCTACTACTAGCCGTAATGTTAATATGTACACATGTATTGGATGTGGAGAGAATGCAGGTGGTTCTGCACGTGTTGTGGATGACTTTTACATACTAATATACACCTTGTTCGTCATATCCACAGCTTCAACCTCCTACTTCAGGAAGATTTTCATTACTGTATTTGTTTCTTTTTTTCTTTCATGTTTTTTCTTCCCCTCCCCTACCTGGACATTGCCAACTCAAATACATCTAATGTTGGATTGATTTCAAACTTGGTACGTTCATTTAATGACATCCAATTGCATTGCACCTTCGCCATTTTCTGGCACCGATTTTGTGAGTGTATGGCAATACTACATGGTGAATTGTAGTGAAAACTAATACCACGAGTACATTTGCTTTGTATTGATAAAAGTAGATATAGATTCTACTTTCTTTCTAAATTGCTAATCTAAGTACCAAATTCACCATGTTCTCTAGCCTTATTTTAGGTTGTGCTTTTTTTTTTTTGTTCTCTAACTTCTTGTTTACATTAAACTTAATTTATGTAAGTTCATTATAGAATATTTTTTAAGTGCTAAATCTTACTTTTTAACTTCCCTTTTAATCATTCATTAACGATACTAGGAGGTACAGTATTTGTGTCTTGTCCTTCAGTGTTGCACACTCACACACGATTTCAGCTCCATACTCACATTCTTTGTTTTTGTTATAGGGGCTTTAGTGGCAGCCAGAAAAGAGGTTATCCGCAACAAAATCAGGGCTATTGGGAAGATGGCAAGAGTCTTCACAGTGCTTCGGTAATATGTTGCTCCTTGGCCATTTTCACTGTCCAGCATTTCTGCATTCACTTTTCAGAAATGAGAATTGTCAATATTTTGCAATTTCTCATAAAATATATTTGTTCTTGAGATTTCCTAGTAGCAAAATGATTTTCATCTCCGTTCTTGTAACTCGCAAGTACAGATTTTAAGCTGTACAGAATGTTGTCCGAGGATACCCATCAATCGCCAGTACATTATCTGTTTGTGTTTAACCTTGTGTGTACATGCTGCGTTATTTGTTTTCAGAGAGGAAAGTGAAAGTGTGCTTCAACTCAAAGGTCTCACACCGAACGGGTTGTTACCACTGGGCGCGCTGTCTGGAGGAAAGGATACTCTCACGAGTGGTATGTAGTGCAGAACTTTGGTTTTCATTTGGCTTTCTACACTGTTGGAACAGAATCTTGAAAATGGCTCTAATACCCAATTAAAAAGAAAAGAAATATTTGTTCAATAATTTAAATATAGATTCATTCTTTGCATATACATATAGAGGATCTAACATGAGTGGTCATTTAATACTGAATTTATTAAACGAGTTGGTGAAACTGATATTTATTGCATGGGTGTTATTGCACTCTCAAACTCTTGTTATGTGATAAACACAGATATAGCCCATTTATTAAAATGCCACGAGTATTTCCTCGCTGTTTAATTTGATGTATTCCGTTTTCAGCTCTGAGCGGCTTCTCGCCCACTCACAAGATCAGCGGCTTCGACGAGGCGAAATGTTTAGACAAACTAAATGAGAGAATGCCACCAAGGAAAGATGCACAAACAAACAACAAGGAGAAAGCATAATGTGCTGAACTATCTGTCAATTCACCGGTCTATTGCCCTTTCCTATCGGGTCAATCCAGTCACTCAGTGCAGGAAGCTGGCTTCCTAATCAAACATGTCTATGGCTGTACACATTTCAAACTGTAGATAGACCTGTTACTTTTGATCTCATCCTATGACTAAGTTATTGTTCCTATCTGTATGAGGTGATATGTATGTGTTCCAGTCCATATGAACGCGTACAACTATTTTTATTTTTGTTACTGTTTAAAAAAATTATTGTGTCTTTCTCCAAGAAAGTTTGTCCTCTGTTTTGTTTACATTGTTTACTTTCTTGGTCCTCAATTCTAGTCAAGTCCCAGACGTAAACACCTGTTGACTAATGGCCTGTCTGTGCTTGTATATCCCCTATCTCCCTGTCACTCACCCACTCTACAGATTCCCTGACTGACATAGCTGACCCCCGACCCCACCCCACGACCCAACCCAGTTCACCCTGCCCTTCCTGTTTAGTTAGACAGCTTTCTGTCTAGCAGTGACTGGGATTCAACAACGGCTGCAAAATTGCCAGCCACCTGTCACGACTGCTGCTTCTGACGAGTTAAGAATGCAGACCCAATCTGACAGCAGTCTCCACGTTGTGCAGAGGCACTTGACGTTTGTGATGAGGAAATGTGTTCTCGTGATTTCACAAAGTGAGGATTGAACCTCCTGTTCTTAAATCCTGAGTCAGCCTGTGTGATGAAGTTCTACAGCAAACCTTATGGCAGACGGATGTGCAACGATGTGGGAACTAACAAGATTGACTTTTAAAAGGACAGGCTTCTTGCTGTAATGCATAATAGTGCACACAATTAAATTGTGCATCGGAAGAATGGATACTAGTTCCCAGCCCGAATGTCTGCATGAAGTAGCCACGAAGGTCTCTGCCATTTGGAGTTTGTGCAGTAGTGGATATACCGGTTGAACTTGATCAGGATTTGCTTACGAAGCATATTATCAGTCTGTTGAGCAAATTTCAACTGTTCAAGGCACTTCAAATGACTGGCACCCCTGTGTTTCCATGACTCCTATCGAAGGCATCTAGAAGAGATGATCTGGGAGGACTTTTACTATGTGATGATGTATTGACTTATTATTGCACTATAGATGGATATTCTTAACACATTGTTTCCTACAACAGTTACCAGCATCCTCAACACAAAACCAGACTGATAGATCTGTTTGAAAAGAACAAAAACTGTTTTGTTTGTTTGTGTTTGATACCTAATCATTTCCCTACTCGTGATTGCGTGGAGGGCGAATCTGCTTCACATGGAATGTTGGCACTGTTTGTTGTTATGTAAATGAGACTGGTATTAACCTTCCAGTGGTGTACATGTACAAGTTATTAATATATTTCCCATTCCCATCTTAAGAAGAAATATTTTCCTACCATTTCAGAAACATTTTCACATATCCCCTTGTTTTTTGCTCACATTCTCCCAGATGTTACAAATTCCACGTGTTGCTGAAGTATTTGAGGCCTTTTCTGTTAATGCATTAAAGCTAGTTTATTGTTGCCAAGTACAGCACTATAAAGCACAACTCAAATAGTTGATGTTTGTTTACATGTACAATTCCCTTAGTATATATTATTCACTTTAAAGACATTGCATTTTGTCGTTGAACACTGTACTTGCAAAGAAGTACGAGAAACGTGCAGGTCCATCAACAGTGCTGTGGTGTGGACTACTAGTGCTGAGGAACACTCTAATGACATGGGGAGCAAAGCATTGGTGCATCACGTATATATATTGAAGTTTCCATTTTGTCAGCCAGCGTGTTCTTCCTTCCTTATCACCCGCAAGTTATGATGCTCAGATTTTTACACGGGAGGAGTTTGATTTTTAATTATTTATTTTTTTAAATCTTCACTCAGTGCTGCTCCCTGTAGATAGATGTTAACCCCTCCACTACCAAGAGATGCTGGAAAACTGTTGATAAGTGATAGTGTATTTTATTACAAGTGCGTGCATTTTTCAGCATAATATTACTATAATACAATCGCTAGTAGTTGGAGGGGGGGTCAGGGCAAGAAAATACAGCTACCATTAGAATTGTGTGGTTGTGCTTTTAATCATACAAGTTTAGATGTTGCACTTTTTATCCAAGTTTTTCATTGAAATTACCCTTTACAAACTTTGAATGTTCGTCAAGATTTTTGAAAATGGTGTTTATGTGCATCCTAAATCTCTCCTACTCTTGCACCATCGAGTACAATGTGTCGTTTAACTCCGGAGTGTTCAGTACATTTCCTTTGTTAATATTTTTTTTATGTTCAAAGTTCTCACGATTCTTGGCCCATTAACCATTCACAGTGATTGCAAAACAAAACAAAAAAAAAGAATGAAATTGTTGTGCTAATGGGTGAAGTCCAAAATATATTCATGCATCTTCCATCGGTAATCATTGAGTTTAATGCTTTACTCAGGCAATGAATGGCTATTTTAGTAAAGTGAACTTACTTTCATGGACATTGAATGACCTGGACTGCTGGTTAAGTGCGTAGATGTGCTGTATGTCCTCTTCACTGTTCATTGACAGTTCTTACTGGGTCGTGTGTCCATGTTGTGTCCAATCCCCGCTGGGCATGGCACCCATATGAACACTTAAGGCTTTGTGTACAAATTCTGTAGTCTAAGCACCTTGTAATTATTGCCTTGTATAGCCATTTTTATTATTATTAATAATAATACTATTAACTTCTATGTTTACAAACTTTGACCTTTTCATTATTAGCTGGGTCAATCATTGACTGGGCCAAGCTTTTGTGGTAGTAGTGACCATATTTATTTCACTTAATATCTCCATCTAGTAAATCTAGACTTAGTAGAAATAATATGGAAATGTTCATAACAGGATCACCAAGACCAATCGGCAAATTGAAAAATTATTTATGAACTTGAAAATATAGAACTGCCATTTCAGTTTGTCCCGTTTAAATTGAACTTATCAGCATAATTAGCCCTTTCTGTTTATTTTATTTATTATTGTAGCTTGTCACAATAATGTATTTGGGCTATTTTGATTGTACTTTAAAGTCTATCTATTAGGACAATGATGGAACAGACATGGAATCCATTTACAATCTTATTTGCAATGCATGGTCGAGCACGAACTTGCTGGCATATATTATCAATATGTAAAGTTATACCAATTTATTGGCTTCAGTATGTATTACAGTTACTGTGTTTTAGGGCGAAATACTGTACCATTTAAGTTCTTTTGATGGTAAATATAGATCTTGTGCATGTTCCTGACTGTAGGAGGTATCATGTCACTTCTAAATTATAGTGAATTCAAGTTTCAAAATGTTCACTTCAATCACTAAACAAATACACTTAAATTTAATCTGAAAGATGGCTGTGATTTTCGTTTTTGTTAAGAAAATAATTGTATTTATTATTTTGAGGTTCATTGGGTTTGGGTTATTATTTAAATCACAGATTTCAAGACAATGAATGCAATAGTCTCGGGAGATTATTTTGAAACAATGAAATACAACAGAAAAAAGCATTTCAGTACCACACATAATTTATTAATTGATTTGCTTGGTGATTAAAGTATGATACAGTAAATAAATTGACCAAATTTCCTGATTTGACCATTTAATTTTGGTAATAAAAACAAGCCTATAGATATCTGTATGAAATATTGATACAGATTAGTATACACATGCGTGCACACAACACACACACACAATAAAATAACTTAAGTTATATTGGGCAAGATGTTTTTAAGAACATGGTTGAGCATATACTTTATATAAGTTCTGGTTTTGTCAATTGTCAGGACATTGTTGTAAATCATGCATGTATTCATAATTGTATAATTTCTGTGTTGAAATTTAAATTAAAAAACAACAAAATTCAAACACTAAAAATTGTGTTGTCTTTGATTCACTCATGCCATCAGTATATTGAACAAGCCAACACTGCAGAGGGTGAAATATTATATACTAAAAAGCTGCTACACTATTTAAAGGATCGTAATTACCTTTGGAGAAAAAAATGTACACACACTCGGTATTGCATTCACATTGGAGATTGGACATTTTAAAGTGTAGAATGAGACTATTTGTATTGTTAAAACGTGTAGTCGTCTGATTAAATTTGCATAAGAAATGTATGAAAGCATACAGTAATGTCTTGACTAAAGCTGCAAATGTAGGGTACATGGTTATTCAATGGAAGTGCCTTATGTACGCTTGTTCAACGAATGTGTAGAACAATCCTTGCATAGCTAACAAAATGATTCAGTTATTTGATTTGATATGCTCAATTAGTGTGGTATAAGGTGTCGTAAAAATAGCTCCCGTAGGATTTGCGTGCTAACATTGATTACATTTTTTCACTTTTGAGTTCATTTGGGGTCAAAGTAATGAAAAATGGTGGGGTTCAAATTTTCCGACCCCCTGACCCCCCTTGGGGGACCCTCTATGACAAAATATGCACAAAATATGCTATAAAACATATTTGTATAATGAAAATGTTCAAACTAGATCTTTATAATGTTCTCCAATGTGTAAGTCTATCAGGTAACGCCAATATCGTGTTCATATTTTGATTAGTCGAGATATACTAGTTTTCAAATGGTGAGAGTAAATATCCAAATAGTAATTTTGACAAAATATGCATAACATATGCTATAAAACATATTTGTATAAAGAAAATGTTCAAACTAGTTCTGTATTATGTGTTACAATGCAAGCCAACAGTTAACACCAATATTGTGTTCATATCTTGATTAATCGCTGAGATATACTAGTTTTCAAATGGTGTGAGTAAATATCCAAATAGTAATTTTGACAAAATATGCATAACATATGCTATAAAACATATTTTTATAATGAAAATGTTAAAACTAGTTCTTTATTATGTGTTACAATGCAAGCCAACAGTTAACACCAATTTCATGTTGGCAGATAACCTACACGTGGTAGAAGATAACACAGAGCTATATAGAGCCATTTAATATAACAACTATTTGTTATGGAACCTATTTTATGGATATTTTCATCAAAATTGGTATCTCCAGATGAACCCCCACCATGTTCAAACTGATATACTTCGGCGACTAATCAAGATATGAACACTGTATTATTGTTAACTGGTGGCTTACACCTAGGAGAACATAATAGAAAACTAGTTTGAACATTTTCATTATACAATTATATGTTATATAGCATATTTTGTGTATATTTGGTCATATACTTGGTCATATATTTGGTCATATATTTGGTCATATACTACTACTTCTGCTACTGCTACTGCTGCTTCCACTGTTGCTACTACTATTGCTGCTACTGCTTCTGCTGCTATTACTACTGCTACTACTACTTCTGCTACTGCTACTGCTGCTTCTACTACTGTTGCTACTACTACTGCTGCTACTACTTCTGCT